>JARFOD010075299.1:0-20961 GCA_031763545.1 Mopalia muscosa
TCTAGGTCAAATGTTATATTATCCAGAGATCTTCCTTGATTTTCTGAAAACTGCCCATTTTCCAGTGAAAGCAGTACCTTGGAAATCTTTGCAACTTGCAGTGTCTCATCTGGTAGCCGATAATACTCTCTGTGTACCCTTATATCATGTCCCATAAATGTTGCCAAGATATCCAGCTCGTTATCTTTCAAATTCAGCAGCTGAGATAATGTACCAATCTGCTTGCGAAGCTTTGTCGATCTCAGTAGTTGTGGAAATTTTGCCCCACATGCTTCACTTGCAATCCTCAGTGTGTCGCATCCCCGGATGTGCCCAATGGATCCATAGTGGCAACGCGGGAACAGGAATTTATTATCAGGATTGACGCCAATAATAGCTCTAGTGGCTAACAAAAGATCAATCCACCTGGTCATGTCTTTTGTAAGTATGACAGGCACTGTTCTGGCACTGTTTTGCGCAGAATTTCCATTCTGCGCAATGAGTGACACAGTTTCTGCTCAAGTGGAGAAAGAGATTGGCTCAAATCATCTTGAACTGTAGTGTGCTGGCTTTTGTAATCTGTGATTTTGACTTTGGAAATTTCACCTTGTCGTCGTCGATTGAACTGCATTACTTGGGTTAATGCGGCCTCATTCAATTCCTGCCAAGCCTCAGTGTCATCTCCTTTGCTGCAAAGCTTTTTGAATGCCTCTTCAGCAGTCATTTTTAAGTGATTTGTCAACAATGTCACATCTTTAATTAAGGGGATGAATTTAACCTTGTTTCTCTGTTGCTCACTCAGTGATCTTAGAGCATGTGTTGAGATATCTTCAGTCCAATTCATATCACAAAGCTTAAAAAATTGGGTTGATCTGGTTAATATTTCTTCATCCCCAGATTGCAAAGCGGTGCTTTCCATTAACTTTGCACACTTTTTAAGTGCATGGCCCAGTTTGAGTGCCAGTGATGGTATGTTGAACTGGTGAGTTGATCTTTCAAATCCTGCAACAGTTTTAGCACCCTCAATAACTTTTTGATACATAGCAGGATCTATAAAATGTCTAAGGCTAGCATCATCTGGACCAATGGAATTCCTCAACTCCAGCAAAAGCCTGGATAATTCTCTCAGTGTATTACGAATGTAACTGTATTGCTCCAGATCATGGCCGTGTCGGAGAAATAATCTTTCACCCAACTGCAGAATGAGCTGGTCGCCTTTAACTGCTCTACCAATAGCATCTGATTTCAAAGTAGATAATACAGTACTCAGACCTTCACTTGTACCTGTGGGTGTGGGTAAAAGCATTCTGCATCTGTTTAAAACTCGGCTGTGCTTAGGTTTGTCGTCTGGAGCAAGAGGGCAGTTACGAACATGCTTCCACAGGTCGTAAGAAATATAGTATCCTAAACAATAATCGCATGGTACATAGCTGTCTGCCGTTAAATCACCAGACACTGGTCTGTACTTGACAACTAATTTGCCCTCTCCTTTTCGTAATACCTCAGAATTGTGTCTGTGATTACCCAAGTTCCTGAGTCTTGTCATTATGCATTTTTTTACTGTTTTGTCCTTCTCTAGCTCATATTTCACAATTTCAGATTCATCCTTATGCTGGGAGCATAAATGTCTACACAACTTAGCTTGCCATGTGTCACAATACAGACATACTGATTTTTTATCATACTTCCTGCCATTGGAATTATTTGTTGGCATTACAACTATATTCTTACTTGAACTTGATGAAACGGTGTCGTTCTGAATGGAGTAAGTCAAGTTTTCTTTCTTTTTCTGTTCATGCACTGGTTTTGATGCAGAGGTGAGCAAGGGAAAAATTTGTGAATGATCAGAGCAGTCTGAATTATCAGTATCTGACACCTCACTCGGTTTATATTCACTTCCTGAATCAATGTCTGATTCAGATATACCGTCTTCATTGTATGGTTCTTGAAAGGTAGTTGAATCACTGTGATTACCGGCTGGAAGGTGGGTGGAATCAGTGTGATTGCTGGCTGGAAGGTGGGTGGAATCTCTGTGATCGCTGGCTGGAAGGTGGATGGAATGAATGTGATCGCTGGCTGGAATGTGGGTGGAATCACTGTGATCGCTGCCTGGAAGGTGGGTGGAATCTCTGTGGTCGCTGACTGGAAGGTGGGTGGAATCTCTGTGATTGCTGGCTGGAATGTGGGTGGAATCTCTATGATCGCTGGCTGGAAGGTGTGTGGAATTACTGTGATCGCTGGCTGGAAGGTGGGTGGAATCTCTGTGATCGCTGGCTGGAAGGTAAGTGAAATCTCTGTGATCGCTGGCTGGAAGGTGGGTGGAATGACTGTGATCGCTGGCTGGAAGTTGGGTGGAATGACTGTGATCGCCTGCTGGAAGTTGGGTGGAATGACTGTGATCGCTGGCTGGAAGGTTGGTGGAATCACTGTGATCGCTTGCTGGAAGGTGGGTGGAATCTCTGTGATCGCTGGCTGGAAGATAGGTGGAATCATTGTGATCGCTGGCTGGAAGATGGGTGGAATCAGTGTGATTGTTGGCTGGAATGTGGGTGGAATCACTACAATCGCTGGCGGGAAGGTGGTTGGAATCACTGTGATCCCTGGATGGGAGGTGGGTGGAATTACTTTGATCGCTGGCTGGAAGGTGAGTGGAGTCACTCAATGGATCCTGCTGTTTGTGGTCACTTGTACCAGGAATGTCTGTAACTGTATATTTCACCATAAGAAGACAAACAAATTAAGGACAATTCTATTATTTGTACAAGGTATGTTTTGTTGATTTGTTTTGTTTGATTGTCATACTCAAGGGTATTTCTCTTATATGATGACGGACTGTCCACTTCGTACTCTGCCTTACTTAATATGGTGGAAAACCTAGAGGAAATTTGCAAAAATCATCACCCACTAGCTGAAGTCCTGTGACTCCCTCATATGACTGTGGTCGACTGAGGATCAAAACCTTACAGTACATTGAAGAAGGATCAGAGGTCAACTCAATGAACCACAACGCGGACCCACATTAGGTATAATACACAAATGATGAATGAGATACATGTAAATGTGAGCTATATCATTTGATTTACGTTAGAATATAGCATTGTGATCGCAATGAAAAACAAGAGGTGAGTGTGACTCACTTAATCCCATAGGAAATACTCTTTCAATGTTGGAGTTAAGGAGAAACAAGCTAAGGTAGTCACTCTATCCGCTGCAACTCCGCTATAATCATGGAAATAGTTCCACCTTATGGTTATCCAACCAAAAATTTGATTGGAATGACCCAATTTTAAATAAAATTTAGTTTAGTGTAACACCAAAATGTGTAACTAACACTTTCAAAACCTAAGTAGTGTGATTTTTATTGTGTTCACTTATTTGTAATATTATAGTTATCGTTATGTTGCCATGAAAACCATAAATTTAATTCGAATGACCCCATTTTAAATAGTTATGTAGTTTAGTGTAAACCATGTGTTAAGTGGTATGGTTTTTATCTTGTTCACACCCTCTATACAGATAGACAGACAGACAGACATAACGTTTGATTGGAATGACCGCATTGTAAATAGGAATGTAGTTAAGTGTCAGACAAATGTGTTTCCAAAATTTCAAAACCCTGCGTTAAGCTATTTGGTTTTAACCATGTTCACATCGTCTGGTATATTATTATTATTATTATTCTTATTATTATTAAGTATCATTATGTTACCATGAAAATCAGAAAATGAAATTTAATTGGAATGACCCCATTTTAAATAGGAATATAGTTTAGTGTTAGTGCAATATGTTTCCCAAATTTGATTTGTTTGTTTGTTTGTTTGATTTAACGTTGTATCCAAGGGTATTTCACTTATTTGACAACGCATTGTCCACTTAACACTGTACACAGCCTTATTGTGGTGGAAAACCGAGAAAAAACCTCGTAAAAACCACCCCGCCAATTGCCGGAGCCACAACATGTGGCTCACTCATATACAATGTATTTGATGGTTGACAGGCGAACTCGATCCCGTGAACGGTAAATCGAAGCAGGTTCAGTTTAGGAGGCGCACTTGCTACCACTGAGCCATGGCTGCGGGCCTCCAAAATTTGAAAACCATGCATCAAGCAGTATGCTTTTAAATGTGTTCACATCATTTGGTATACTTTAATCATTATTATGTAACATTGTGTTGCCATAGAAACCAGAAATTTGATTGAAATTCCCTCATTTTGAATAGGAATGTAGTTTAGTGCAAATCCAATGTGTTTCCAAAAGTTGAAACCCTGCGTCCAGCGGTATGGTTTTAAACATGTTCACAATATCTGGTATACTTTTATCATTATTATGTAACATTATGTTGCTATAGAAACCGGAAATGTTATTGGAATGGCCTCATTTAAAATAGGAATGTAGTCTAGTGCAAGTTTAATGTGTTTCCAAAATTTAAAAACCCTACAGTAGGCGGTATTGTTTATATCCTGTTCAAGCCTTCTATACGGACAGACGGACAGTCGTGATGACAATATCCGTGCGGCATAATATGCGAATGGGATAAAAAAAAAAAGAACAAAAAAATAACAGATGGATAATTATTGAGCCATAATATAAATTAAATGAACAATAAACACAATATTTTAAGAAACAACAATAATGTCAGACATGCACACTGAAATTAGGGATTATGTCAGTAAGAAAAGAGAATTCCTGTTAAAAGCCAATGAATAAGTTAAATACATCTGAATTGCAATATTAAACAGGTGAACAAGTAATACCTTTAGTATGATCAGCCCATGAGAAGCTGCCCTGGAATTTAATGTTAACAGCTTAGTTACAAATCACCTACTCGCATCGCATCTAGCCTATGCTACTGTAGAAAACAGTTTATCCAAACAGTCCAAGAGATTTAACATTCATGAAAAATAAACTAGTATTCACAGCAATAAATCAATTTTAAAATGATTACAGAGAAAAAAAATCATTATATCATAAATTAAAAGAGACTATTAGATGTCCACAATTATGCAGAAGTCTTTGTTAGATGGACAAATGTGCAACAATTGTACAATGGTAGTTTTCCCCTCAATATTTTGGCAAAAAAGGATCCACTGTTCCTAGGAAATAGGATACCGACTTTGTATGGCCTTAGCACACCAAAATATATCTCACCTTCTTCAAACCACAGAAAGTAAGATCATCCAATTCAGGTACCACTGCACTTCTGAAAAAACAATTAACAACATAGAAATAGACATATCGCCATATCTGATATTATTATCAGAATAATAATAAAAAGCACATGTTCTAATTTCACATGATTTTTACCCTAAATTATCACATATGATCAACTTATAAATTTAACGATTCCAGCAGCTCTTAAGGGTAACATTATTAGTTAAACATATACTAATAATAACATGAATTTAGTTGAAGTTACAAGCATGTGTATATGATGCACCTATTTTGCTCACTTCGCTAAATACTTTTGAGCCTTACGTGCACACTGTGATGAGGCATACATGAAACCAATTTTTTCGTAGTCAATACTCGTAGTCATGAAAGCTAAAAAACGCAACTTAACAGTTATCCTGGATGTAATATTCCAAATGACATATTATAGTATAATTTAAAGTATTATAATGCATTTAAGGAAAAAATGAATTCTCCACTGTATCAAAGGAAACAATATAAATCACGGACAGATTACCTTTTGGATCTGCCATAGCTTGTTTTCTGTAAATAGAAGGTCTTAAAATCAGCAACATATAGTAAGCTTATATACTATCTTTTAACAGAATACACTATAGAGTCATGGACTTTTTACAATGTCACTAAGCTGTCATCTCAACCAAGAAAAACATGAACAGAGGCATTAGCTGAGCTTAACATACTTTCCATGATTTCCATACACAGGTTATCAAATACACAGGTGACAGGCAACCATATTTATAGCACCAAGATTTCCATCAAAATCAATGAATAAACATCATCAAATCACTGGTCCTAATAATTTAAACCATAGACAGGAGAAATCATAATCCCTTAAATGTGATCTGAGACTTGGGTAAATAATTTGTCACTGATAATACAACAAATTTGCCGAGAATGAGAGACCCATGGACTCAGATAAGTTCTTATTTTCCCTGGTGCATGTACACGTCACAAACCTTAAATCCTGTATATGGTCCAAGCCCCAAGATCTAAATAGTATATTTATAATCTAATTATTAGTTATAGTCTATTTATAATCTATTTATTATTTATATGCCAGTGAAATATTTAGATTTTCTCCACTCGTAAAACGGATATTTCACAGCAATTACATAACAATTTGTTCACATTGGTGTCTAACAATCCAGATCCCGTCTGCTAAAGGAATGATGTCAGTACCGATAAAGAACAATATCAGGCAGTTCTGCAACATCATGCTACAGCAACACTATAGCAACAATTATCTTCATTCTTTCACTCCATCAATATTTATGCCATTTAAATTTTACTGTGTAATGTCCTTAATATATCTAATAATTATTATTATTAACTCACCTCATATCTCCATGGGAATTGCGCTTTACCTTCACCATATGAATAGCGTAATTCATCCTGGACAAAGATTTTTCGCAATGCAAAAAACCCAACACAAGGGATCTGATTAATAGAAATGACTTTTGCAACGCAATTCGGCTTTCGGTGCTCATCGTTCAGTAGTCTCCCAAAGGAGCCATCCTCTGCTGAAGCATCAATCCTGTGAAACACAATAAAATAGCCTTAAATTAAAAATAGTTTGCATCAGGTGATCACTCGCCTTCCCTTCCATACTCAGTGAGTCATTCTCTGATAAGAACTTCACTAGAGCTAGGCTTTCCGCACTTTAAATTTGGTAAAATGAATAAAATCACTTAACCAATTTGCAAACTCTTTATGCAATATCAGAATCTCTCTCCTGTTAGAATTACAGAAAAAAAAAATCTGAACTTTAAATTTACTTTAGTTAAAATACTTTTATTATCGGATGATACAGGGTTTTTAAGAGTCAATTGATATTTTAAATATATAACTTCAATTAAATCCAACAATTTAACAAATATCCTTAATGAAAACATGCAGACTTTCAATTGAACTTACCAAAATGTTTTGCCATTCAAATTAAATTGAAATATGTATATGTCATAGGTGGTGTCCGGCTCCGTTGTGCAGAGCTTCCCGTCGTATAATAAGAGAAAGTCCCCCTTCTCGAACTGTTTGTTGGCAAAGACTCCTCTCCCTACAATCGAGATGCACATACAAAATGTATTATAACTAATTTTGGTTGATTTTTAATTGCAAACAAGTTTATAGTTTTATGAAGGCTTTCCAGAATTATTGCAGGGGGAAAGCTAGAATACTTACCAGGGTACACCGCATATTACATATTACCAAAGCTTATTAACTAGAAGTATGCAGCCACCATTTGGGCATGTCCACGGCATTGTAGACTGGCAAATTATAGTGACGTTACATTCCAGCCCCTTGTATTGATTATTGTGAGGAATGCTGAGTCATTCTTTATAAGCGAAAAATGTGAAAATCACAAATATGCATATAGACTGTAGCAATATTTTTTTTTACAAATGAATCATATTCATTAAAACAGTGTTTCAAAATAAATGCGAATGAAAATAATTTTATTATAGACGAGTTATAAAATATAGAAACTTCCTATAATGCATCGATTTAAAAGCTGGGTTTTTAAAAAGAATTTTGTGCCTATTAAATGGCCTATCTAAATGTGAGTTGCATACTTCTGATATTAGCTTTTAGGAGCTTGTGTTGCGCATGTGAGACAGGTCGCACAAAGACAGGACAGGACAAATACAGGACGACAACAACAGGACGCAATACAGACGCCACAAACAGATCGGCTTCCTGTTCCCCTTTAGGTCTGATCGAGAGCACCAGGGCAACATGAAGCTCCCTCCAACCACCCGCAAGACGCTTTGTCATTTATAGATGATATTCAGACAGAAGAATTATACGTACCAATATCTTTGTTGACAGTTTTAATAAAGAAGTCATCTTTTGACCAAGTGTACCTCTGTATCTCCTTAGACACACATCCTTGAGATCTAAGAGTTCTCATGGCAAATATATAGACCTATCAGTATACGTCTATATAGTTTGACCCACTGAAAAGAAAACGAACCAATATTAGCCAATTTGTTGGGGGTTTTTTGCTGGTCACATTATGTACAATATTACAGCCAAATTGCATCGGAACATGCACACGAAGTGATTGCGGGTAAATAAAAAAGCTGATGTCAGTGATGAGATCTCATAATTTGATGCTTGAGCCTCAACGTCAATGGCATGTTACTTTCGGTTGTGACATTAACCTGGCATTAAAGAATAGGACAACCGTGAGCGATTGACTCACATACTATTAATTGCACTGTCAACACTGGCCACTTTCATCTGTCATACTCACCTCAAGTTTGAATAATCATATACCATCATAATTTAAAGCAAATAAAAATAAAACAATTGTGCTGTTGGACGCGTCTGCCATTCTGACATTTGACTCTTCGATGTCTATTAAGAAGCCTACAATATTTTGCCATTTACTATTTCGCTGTTTATATTTCCACCGTTTCTAGACATGTATGGAGTGTGCCCTCGGTTCACAGCGCAATTGAGTTATTGGTTGGCTACAAGAGTTAGGTCTCACTATTCAAAAACGTTGAATGGGCACATTTGGCATAGGACAATGCTAGGCCGAACAGGACGTCCAAATATGAATATCAAATGTTCACATTACTTTTTAAAAGAAAGACATAAGGCCTATATAGTCCTACCAGCTCTAGCTTCTTTGTAACTCTCAGATATTGGGAAACTCAACCATTTGATTAAGTTACCACACAAAGAATACATAAAGCTACATGTATGTCATCGCAAAGGCTTGTGTAATGTTGAAATGCTGTTGTTGTTGTTGTTGTTGTTGCAGTACCGACTCGCTTCTATCGTTTTACCAGTATACACAATCATCGTCCAATAAAGTTATCTTTACCAACCTAATTCAACTGATGTAATCAACAAATGACCGGAATGAACCGGTTTTAGTACAATAATAGCTATTATTTCCTGACAAAAAACCTTTCTTGTACAGTTAGACATGAATACTTACATGCAAATCCCGCCTGACGACAATGTTCTGCCAGTATGCAGAAACGGGGACATGGCTTCACACACATACAAAACTGCTTTGCAGCTGGCATACACAGCTGTGTACAGCTGCGCTAAAACTTTCTGGAACAAGCGGGGTCCCACGCCGGGTAGATGTAAAAATGAAACTAAGACACTAAAAATCGTCGCGGAAACGGATTTTTAAACCAGAAAAGAACGGGGACGTCCCCGATTGGAGGTGTGTCCCCAGTGTACAGGTGTGTTTAAATACTATTGTCCCCTTTTCACACCTTTCACAAACGCACACACACACACATACCCATACGCGCACACACATCGCCCCTATTTACACAACTTGGCATTCGACACTGCCAGCCAACATTTTATTCCTTGGCATATTCCTCATATCCATATAGGTTATTGGTCCAAAACTAAAGTATATTCTGTACACAAGAACTCTAATAGCAAGGGAGGAAAGGGAGGTGAGTGTTCCAGGGCCCAGGGAACTTTCCCAGAAATCACTAAACGGAAGATTTCTCGGGATATCATTGTTGGCAATTTTCGTTTTAGTGACGAGTATCCAGAATAGCAATAGCCCTATTATCAAAAGCAAAATTCAAGAAAAAAAAAAAAAGAAAAAAAAAGAAAGAGAACAGATTTTACGATTCTACAAACAAGCACTATTTCATCTCATAACTGGAAGACATAATCCATCCATGATCTACCCTAATGTGAACAATTTCTACACTACCAACGTGTGATTTCACCGGATTTGACCTGCAGTGACACAATAACTCTTAAAAAAACACACTTTTTATTTTTAATATCGCCATAGGCAGCAACGCCCAGTGATGGGGGATTCTGACTGCCTTAGTGCTGTCTCAAAGGTAGAGGCAAGAGGAAATCGATCTACTTTGTGGTGTCCTCGATTTACATCTTGTGATTGACTTTGTCTTTGTCCATCGCTAGACTTTCAAAGCTAGTCTCATTCAACCATCAGTTTGGCTGGTTTGTAGTCCTATAAGACTCGAGGGCAACATATGGAGACCCCTCCAATCGCCCATCTTTTTCAATGATTTAAAGAAAATGTTTAAGTAAAATGTGTTAAAATAGTATAAATTATGTGGGCCGTGAACTCGGAGCTGCGCTTAGATGCCACATACTGGCTTGGTAGGCGATACTTTGGGTCTTAACCCATTTAAAAAGTTTCTCCATGGTAAAGCTTAATAACCCTCGCCAGCTCAGCGATTCCTGTTCATGCAGAGAGTACAGTTAATAACCCTAGCTAGCTTAGCGATTCCTGATCATGCAGATAATACGATTAATCACCCTTGCTAGCTTAGCGATTCCTGTTCATGCAGAGAATACGGTTAAACATCCTCGCTAGCTTAGCGATTCCTGTTCATGCAGAGAATACGGTTAATAACCCTCGCCAGTTCAGCGATTCCTGTTCATGCAGAGAATACGGTTAATAACACTCGCTAGCTCAGCCATTCCTGTTCATGCAGAGAATACGGTTAATAACCCTCGCCAGCTCAGCCATTCCTGATCATGCAGATAATACGGTTAATAACCCTCGCTAGCTTAGCCATTCCTGATCATGCAGAGAATACGGTTACTAACCCTCGCCAGCTTAGCGATTCCTGTTCATGCAGATAATACGGTTAATCACCCTCGCTAGCTTAGTGATTCCTGTTAATGCAGAGAATACAGTTAATAACCCTCGCTAGCTTAGCGATTCCTGTTCATGCAGATAATACGGTTAATAACGCTCGCCAGCTTAGCGATTCCTGTTCATGCCGCAGAATACGGTTAATAACCCTCGCTAGCTTAGCGATTCCTGTTCATGCAGATAATACGGTTAATAACCATCGCCAGCTTAGCGATTCCTGTTCATGCAGAGAATACGTTTAATAACCCTCGCTAGCTTAGCGATTCCTGTTCATGCAGATAATACGGTTAATAACCCTCGCCAGCTTAGCGATTCCTGTTCATGCAGAGAATACGGTTAATAACCCTCGCTAGCTTAGCGATTCCTGTTCATGCCGCAGAATAGGTTAATAACCCTCGCTAGCTTAGCGATTCCTGTTCATGCAGATAATACGGTTAATCACCCTCGCCAGCTTAGCGATTCCTGTTCATGCAGAGAATACGGTTAATAACCCTCGCTGGCTTAGCGATTCCTGTTCATGCAGAGAATACGGTTAATAACCCTCGCTAGCTTAGCGAGACCTGTTCATGCAGATAATACGGTTAATAACCCTCGCCAGATTAGCGATTCCTGTTCATGCAGATAATACGGTTAATCTCCCTCGCTAGCTTAGCGATTCCTGTTCATGCAGTGAATACAGTTAATAACCCTCGCTAGCTTAGCGATTCCTGTTCATGCAGATAATACGGTTAATCACCCTCACTAGCTTAGCGATTCCTGTTCATGCAGATAATACGGTTAATAACCCTCTCTAGCTTACCGATTCCTGTTCATGCAGAGAATGCGGTGAATAACCCTCGCTAGCTTAGCGATTCCTGTTCATGCAGATAATACGGTTAATCACCCTCGCTAACTTAGCGATCCCTGTTCATGCAGAGAATACAGTTAATAACCCTAGCTAGCTTAGCGATTCCTGTTCATGCAGAGAATACGGTTAATCACCCTCGCTAGCTTAGCGATTCCTGTTCATGCAGAGAATACGGTTAATCACCCTCTCTAGCTTAGCGATTCCTGTTCATGCAGTTAATAAGGTTCATCACCCTAGCTAGCTTAGCGATTCCTGTTCATGCAGAGAATACGGTTAATAACCCTCGCTAGCTTGGCGATTCCTGTTCATGCATAGAATACGGTTAATAACCCTCGCTAGCTAAGCGATTCCTGTCCATGCCGCAGAATACGTTTAATCACCCTCGCTAGCTTAGCGATTCCTGTTCATGCAGATAACACGGTTAATCACCCTCGCTAGCTTAGCGATTCCTGTTCATGCAGAGAATACGGTTAATAACCCTCGCTAGCTTAGCGATTTCTGTTCATGCAAAGAATACGGTTAATCACCCTCACTAGCTTAGCGATTCCTGTTCATGCAGAGAATACGGTTAATAACCCTCGCTAGCTTAGCGATTCCTGTTCATTCAGATAATACGGTTAATCTCCTTCGCTAGCTTAGCGATTCCTGTTCATGCAGATAATACGGTTAATCACCCTCGCTAGCTTAGCGATTCCTGTTCATGCAGAGAATATGGTTATTCACCCTCGCTAGCTTAGCGATTCCTGTTATGCAGATAAAACGGTTAATAACCCTCCCTAGCTCAGCGATTCCTGTTCATGCAGATAATACGGTTAATAACCCTCGCCAGTTTAGCGATTCCTGTTCATGCAGATAATACGGTTAATCACCCTCGCTAGCTCAGCGATTCCTGTTCATGCAGATAATACGGTTAATAAACCTCGCCAGCTTAGCGATTCCTGTTCATGCAGAGAATACGGTTATTAACCCTCGCCAGCTTAGCGATTCCTGTTCATGCAGAGAATTCGGTTAATAACCCTCGCTAGCTTAGCGATTTCTGTTCAAGCAGATAATACGATTAATAACCCGCGCCAGCTTAGCGATTCCTGTTCATGCAGATAATACGGTTAATCACCCTCGATAGCTTAGCGATTCCTGTCCATGCCGCAGAATACGGTTAATCACCCTCGCTAGCTTAGCGATTCCTGTTCATGCAGAGAATACGGTTACTAACCCTCGCTAGCTTAGCGATTCCTGTTCATGCAGAGAATACGGTTAATAACCCTCGCTAGCTTAGCGATTCCTGTTTATGCAGAGAATACGGTTAATCACCCTCGCTAGCTCAGCGATTCCTGTTTATGCAGAGAATAGGGTTAATCACCCTCGCTAGCTTAGCGATTCCTGTTCAAGAAGATAATACGGTTAATAAACCTCGCCAGCTTAGCGATTCCTGTTCATGCAGAGAATAGGGTTAATCACCCTCGCTAGCTAAGCGATTGCTGTTCATGCAGATAATACGATCAATCACCCTCGCTAGCTTACCGATTCCTGTTTATGCAGATAATATGGTTCATCACCCTAGCTAGCTTAGCGATTCCTGTTCATGTAGATAATACGGTTAATCACCCTCGCTAGCTTAGCGAATCCTGTTCATGCAGATAATACGGTTAATCACCCTCGCTCTAGCTTAGCGATTCCTGTTTATGCTGATAATACGGTTAATCACCCTCGCTAGCTTAGCGATTCCTGTTCATGCAGAGAATACGGTTAATCACCCTCGCTAGCTTAGCGATTTCTGTTCATACAGAGAATACGGTTAATCACCCTCGCCAGCCTAGCGATTTCTGTTCATGCAGAGAATACGGTTAAACATCCTCGCTAGCTTAGCGATTCCTGTTCATGTAGAGAATACGGTTAATAACCCTCGCTAGTTTAGCGATTCATGTTCATGCAGATAATACGCTTAATCACCCTTGCTAGATTAGCGATTCCTGTTCATGCAGATAATAAGGTTCATAACCCTAGCTAGCTTAGCGATTCCTGTTCATGCAGAGAATACGGTTAATCACCCTCGCTAGCTTAGCGATTCCTGTTCATGCAGAGAATACGGTTAATCACCCTCTCTAGCTTAGCGATTCCTGTTCATGCAGTTAATAAGGTTCATCACCCTAGCTAGCTTAGCGATTCCTGTTCATGCAGAGAATACGGTTAATAACCCTCGCTAGCTTGGCGATTCCTGTTCATGCATAGAATACGGTTAATAACCCTCGCTAGCTAAGCGATTCCTGTCCATGCCGCAGAATACGTTTAATCACCCTCGCTAGCTTAGCGATTCCTGTTCATGCAGATAACACGGTTAATCACCCTCGCTAGCTTAGCGATTCCTGTTCATGCAGAGAATACGGTTAATAACCCTCGCTAGCTTAGCGATTTCTGTTCATGCAAAGAATACGGTTAATCACCCTCACTAGCTTAGCGATTCCTGTTCATGCAGAGAATACGGTTAATAACCCTCGCTAGCTTAGCGATTCCTGTTCATTCAGATAATACGGTTAATCTCCTTCGCTAGCTTAGCGATTCCTGTTCATGCAGATAATACGGTTAATCACCCTCGCTAGCTTAGCGATTCCTGTTCATGCAGAGAATATGGTTATTCACCCTCGCTAGCTTAGCGATTCCTGTTATGCAGATAAAACGGTTAATAACCCTCCCTAGCTCAGCGATTCCTGTTCATGCAGATAATACGGTTAATAACCCTCGCCAGTTTAGCGATTCCTGTTCATGCAGATAATACGGTTAATCACCCTCGCTAGCTCAGCGATTCCTGTTCATGCAGATAATACGGTTAATAAACCTCGCCAGCTTAGCGATTCCTGTTCATGCAGATAATACGGTTAATAAACCTCGCCAGGTTAGCGATTCCTGTTCATGCAGAGAATGCGGTTAATCACCCTCGCTAGCTTAGCGATTTCTGTTCATGCAGAGAATACGGTTAATAAACCTCGCCAGGTTAGCGATTCCTGTTCATGCAGAGAATACGGTTAATCATCCTCGCTAGCTTAGCGATTCCTGTTCATGCAGATAATACGGTTAATCACCCTCTCTAGCTTAGCGATTCCTGTTCATGCAGAGAATACGGTTAATCACCCTCGCTAGCTTAGCGATTCCTGTTCATGGAGAGAATACGGTTAATCACCCTCGCTAGCTTAGCGATTCCTGTTCATGCAGAGAATACGGTTAATAACCCTTGCTAGCTTAGCGATTCCTGTTCATGCAGAGAATACGGTTAATCACCCTCGCTAGCTTAGCGATTCCTGTTCATGCCGCAGAATACGGTTAATCACCCTCGCTAGCTTAGCGATTCCTGTTCATGCAGATAAAACGGTTATTGCGTTAACCAAACTACCAAAGAAGTTCGACAATAGTGTCAGTTCAAGGATTAGTCTCCTTTATGTAGTTTCTGTTTTTGAGGCTCCTTAATCTGCTTCACGTCGTCAAATTTCATAAAATAGCGCAAAATCGTGAGAGTTTTTTTTTTTACCAGATTCATAGACAAAATGGTCCTTAGTTCAACCTTGTATGAGATACGAAATAAACTGTCAGATTGGAGATTATTCCGCATCAGGGTCACTTTATTAGTCGGGTGCCTGTTACCAATGTAATTGAATTAACCCTTTGATATCATGATTGCCCGCATGTGTTTTAGTCTACATACTAATCTTTAATTGTGTTAACGCGGGAGGTTGGAGAAACTGTTGATCATATCTAAGCAGAACTGTTAATGACCTGTATTTGTCCCGTCTTGTCTTTGTTTGTTGCCAGTGGCGTCCGGGGTTGTTTCCGTCACCTATTGGACTGACACGCGGCCATTTTCAAGAGCCAAACAACCTTAATCGCGAAGTACATTTCAATCAAACAACCTGACAATCCATAGCAGTAGGCCTAATGGCTAAATGGGACCTTATTTCGTTTATGTAAGGGCACTGGGGTTAAGCGTGTGTATTAGACGCGATCGAAGTATAGGACTTCTGGCCCAATGACTTTCAGTTTTATAGGCCTACTGTGTTATGAAATATTAAATATCGCATCATAGAGCTTCCGAAACCTATTTTCGTTTTGCTATTAATGAGCATTTAGAAGTGAGCACGCATACATCATGTTCTAAGTTAAGCATATTAGTTCTAGGCCGGGTATGAGTCATTTACCAGAAGTTGAATTCATATATATATATATATATATATATATAGACAGCGAGGATCACAACGAAGCTCATTTCCTGGAAACCACTTTAAGCTTATACGTCAATAAATGAACTTACACACTTGACAACATTTGTATTAGGCCTATTCAATTTCAAAAATCAAACACATTTTCCTTTTCCTTGTAACTGATTTGGGATGGTCTATATTTAAGTGTTATATATATAGTTTGTCATTTTAACATGTGAATTATAAACATAAAGGAACTCTATGCAATGCATGTAAAAGAAGAATGTGTATATCTATCTATTTTGTTAAACAAACTCGCCATATAAGCTAATAAAAGAGGTGCAAAACATATATAAATAAGCCCTAAAAGATATAAGAAAAATGGCATTTTCTCTTTGAACCCAAGTCAAATGGTGTATACTTTGTGCATCTTATATTTGGACGTATTGTTTGTCCCTTAGTTTCTACTTGAGATATTTTGTGAATCTTAATTTTTACTCGGTGTATTTTTGCGTCTTAAATCGTTCTTGGGATACTTTGTGTATCCCTATTTGTACTTGGGGTATTAGTTACGTTCATTTATTTTGTCAATGGGTGTAATATTCGTTTGTATTTGGAGTAGTATGGGCATCTTAACTTGTTTTGTGGTATTTTGTGCATCTAAGTTTGTACTTGGAATATTATGAACATCTTAACCTATACTTGCGCCACTATGCCCATTTAAGTTTGTACCTAAGGGTATTTTGTGTGCCTTAAGTAGTACTCGGTCCATTAGGCCCATTTAAGTTTACACCTAAGGGAATTTTTGTATCTTAAGTTTGTGCTTGGGATATTTTTTGCGTCTTCGTTCATTGAAGATCTGTACATTTAGTTGTGTTTTCGTTTATCTGATATGCACTGGGGTGGACAATCCATTGCCAAAAAGTTAACACCACAACATGACTGTCCATTGTATTGTGGAATCACCAGGACTATCAGTGGCGGATAAAACATGTCGTGAAGCCGAACTAGACGAGGGTGCGAGGGTCGCCTGTTTCCGATTGCTGGGAGTTGAGGGGAAACTGTATAAAGCTTCTTAAGTATTTCTTCAAGTTAAGTAAAATTAAACCAAATTTAAATATTCCATTTTCCCTTGAAAACGGTAAACTGGGAAATAATTCAGTTCACATTTTATAGATTTCACTTATAATCTTTCATTTGAGATAATAAAAAGCGATGTGCAGAAAATGATATTTGAAAATTCGCTAAGTCTTTCTTAACTATAAGAAATACTTAAGTAGTTTTATGAATGCGTGACCTGGGCAACAAGAAGCTCCCTATAACTCACGCCGCGGAATAAAAAGAGGACAGGAAAGAATGGCACGAGTCACAATAATGAAAAAGTCCTTTGTATATACTTTATTTGGGCGATGAGGTGAATACGCTCAAACTTTCTTTATTATGTATTTTGTTTTACAATTGTGTCTAGAGCAACAGCAGGTGATCAAACTCACCGTTCACTGATAAAACAGTTCTCAGAAAAAGTAAAAAAAATTAATACAACATATTTATATGTATGTCATCAAAAGTATTGCATGTTATGTAATTCAAAACACAGATAACTTCATGTTTGCCCGACATTTCGACACTTTATTTTGTCATCATCAGGAGTGGAAATAATGATCAACAAGCAACATTACATATAGTAAAAGACAGTTAATTAGACAGCAATACCATGATTATAGAGTTTATGCTGATGGTAGGAACAGGCGGCAGATATATAAAACATATCAATTAAACAAAACCAGCGATTTTTTGATTTTGAGGAAATGAGCTAGATTTTAATGGTACATATACATACACCTGATGGCCGTCAGACAGACTCGGGCAGATCGCCGTAGCATTATTAAGCTGACACGGTGACCACTAAACCGCCTTGATTTCTGTGGCAAATAAGGACATTTACCCAACCCAATGCAAGTAAAGAGATATATGTAAATATAGTTTCCAGTCACATACAACAAAACTGTTGCACACAACTGATGTTTGTTTTCAAATAGTGGTATACAGCGGCTGTGCCGCAAACTCTCCGACAACTCATGTACTCGCCGTAATAAAAATGTCAATTATCAAAACGTTATAAAAACAACCTACGGGAGTGTAAAACATGATCAAACCAAGAAAATTAATACATTTGGGTGATTTTCCCTCCGAATGTTTTTTATACTCTTTTATACTTTAGACTCTTTTAGGACATCATTTACAAATATTCCAGAGACGTCGCGACATTGCCTGATACAGGAGTGTTTCTGAGCGTTTATAGGTGTATAGCCAGCAAATAAAAGATCATGGTATGTAGTTAGTTAGTTTCGCCTTTTCGCCCCCTGTTACTAGCTATGCAGAGTTGTCCTCGTGAAAAAAGTCTTTCATTCTAATGTTAAACAACATCCGACGATTGTTTGGAGTTTAACTAGCCCTAAATGACGTCTGCTATATGTCAGGTATCAACGTTGATATATAATGGCCAAAAGAAAATGTAGAGGGTAAGGCGTCGTTTAGGGCTAGGGTTTAACGCTGTGTCTTAATGTTATTTCACTTACATGAAAACGTACAAGCCCAATGGGCGAAGAAAACCGCCTGAAACAAACAAAGCCAAAACAGAACAAAGAACGAGACAACTACAGGACATCACAACCAAACTACTCGCTTCCACTTTATCAAACAAACCCAACTATATGATGGCGTTCAAACCTATAACTATTATCGTTTCGGAGCCTTTATATGCCCTAGTTTTGACTTTTGACAATAAAACAAGCAGCATTGTGAACAATCTGGTGAAGTTGTTGCGTTTGCTTCTCGACTAACCCGTAAAAGCTGATCTGTTACAGTGAGAGTTAGTTAGTCTTATAATTACGAAATGGTTAACTGGAAATTAGGGAATGTTTGAATGATAATAACGATGTAGGTAACTCGCAATTATTACATATATTATTTAGTAATATGAGATATAGTTAACTCGTAATTATGACGTACTATATATGTAGCTCGCAATTACGAGATTGCTTGGATTGATTGTTGTTTTACACCGTGTTTAAGGGTATTTCACTTACATGTATATGATGATGGAGGTGTATTCTGAAAATAATTGACACTAGCGAAACTAAATAATGTGAAGTGTTTTGGTGTTGTTGGAAAGTAAATCTAAGAAAAGACAGCATTTGTTTTTTTAAACAAACTGACCTAAGTACGATGGCCTGAGATTACTCGGAGAAAAAAAAACTTATTTCGAAATGACAGAAACTAGCTTCAGTTCACGGAAAACTTGAGGAAAGCAAACATTTGTGTGATCCGGGAACAAAACCCACTCAGCTGTGTGACAAAGTCGAATATTATGTCATCGAACTAAACCCATGTAAGTTATTTTGGTGCTGAACGTCACGTTAAAGTAAGGTAGTTTCGGATCTCTCTCGTCAAGTGGTTTGTGCTATATCTTCTTGATATTACACCACTGTTCGTGTCAATGGGCCATTAGAGGAAGAGGGGCCTTTGACTTAACTATCAGGCACTGGGAAACTTGAAGGAGGGCACCCGATTTTACAGTTATGTTTAGTCGTTTTAAAATACCATTTTAGTGAGATAACATCCCTCAGATCAAGGAACTAATAAAAATTAAGTCAGTAATTAAAATATCACAACAAGGAAGTGGCGGACGTGGTGCCAGTGACCCACAAAATATCATATGCTATCGAATTGTTAAATGTATACCTGGATGTGAGAATTATGAGATGGTTATTCGAAAAACAGTTCCGTTTCACTGTTTCCCGAGATTCTGTTTTTAAGGCAGTGGCTGATAATAAAAAAAATCAGAAACAAAGATTTTCCAGCAAACGCATCATATGACAGGTTAAAGAACTTGATAGTGTGCGTATCACATTTTGTGCCATCCAAGTATGAAAGGGACCTTTAGCACGAATTGACCGATTTAAAGCTAATAAAAATAATGTTAAAAAATAATGATGTGTATCATTTCATCAGTAAAGGTAGGCTAGCCCAGAAAACCAGCCTAAATTGAGTAATATGGACAGTTTTAGTTCCCTATTCATGTTAACACCTGTTAAATTAAGCTGGCCTTACCTCTGGGGGCATTTTTGAATTGATTTTTAATTTCTCATGTCATTCTATCTGATATTTCAGGTCATTACACCATACCATTGCTTGTATTCTGTGCGACTAGGCCTGCACATGTTATATTGACTGTATAATACAAGTCGGTAAGGATAGGTATTAGCATATATAGGCCTACACACTGCTGTATCTGCCGTTCTTCCTTGGAATAATTTGATACAAACCTTTACGGTAATAATTCTGACCGATAGAAAAATTCAGCGAGCAACTGGACTTCGATATGATAGATTTATCGTAGCTATAGCATATGGAAAGGTGTTGTGTACGTCACATCTGGTAATTTGAATTACTGGTTTAATACTATTTAGTTTTTTAATCTTGTTGTGTCACTAAAATGTTTTTTAAAAACGACCAAAACCCACTGTAAAATCGCGTGCCTTCTCCTTTAAAACCCTGTGATTCAAATCGGAAAATAGCAGAGCAATTTTCACAATTAATAATGTACAGCCATAGTCAGTGAATGGTATTGGCCTACACATAAAACCTTTTTACACATAGAATAAATATCACTTTCGATAGTCTTGTGTTTTCAGTTTTTGTTCCGGAAACACACTCCGCTCATGTACAATGTTTGTTTGAAAAGTGTTTAACGCCGTTGCTTAAGGGTATTTCACTTATATTACGGCGGGCCCCCGTGGGGGGGCGGGTAGGCCATTTAATTCCAGCAAGCCCTGCAGAATACTCCCCCAGCATCCTCGGTTGATCGTAAGAGGCGAGAAAGAGGCAACCTGTTAACCCTGGGTTTTTGGCTCAATATTCTCCTAGACGGATGGTCAGATTGGCCCGATCTGATCAATCGGCTGGTTATGTCGAGCACTGCAACGATCATTTAATAATTCCATCGTTTTTAATATAATGCAAATTGAACCAGATTAAAATGATATAATATAGGGTATTCCATCCCATCTTACATTTTAAGATCATTGCAGAAAGCGCTGGCTAACGGGTCAACTAAGCGAGAAACAACAAAATA
>JARFOD010075310.1:0-20959 GCA_031763545.1 Mopalia muscosa
TGGGCTGGATATATGGTAAGTCTCAAACAATAGCCTTCCTGGAGTGTGTTATTGTGGGCTGGATATATGGTAAGTCTAATACCATAGCCCTCCTGGAGTGTGTTATTGTGGGCTGGATATATGTTAAGTCTCAAACCATAGCCTTCCTGGAGTTTGTTATTGCGGGCTGGATATATGATAAGTCTCAAACCATAGCCTTCCTGGAGTGTGTTATTGTGGGCTGGATATATGGTAAGTCTTATACCATAGCCCTCCTGGAGTGTGTTATTGTGGGCTGGATATATGATAAGTCTCAAACCATAGCCTTCATGGAGTGTGTTATTGTGGGCTGGATATATGATAAGTCTCAAACCATAGCCTTCGTGGAGTGTGTTATTGTGGGCTGGATATATGGTAAGTCTCAAACGATAGCCTTCCCTGGAGTGTGTTATTGTGGGCTGGATATATGGTATAATTAACAGCAAATATCAGATAATTCACTTCACTGATAACAGATAAAATGGTTATCATGAGTTTTATTGTTATAATGGCCCCCTGTGTCTAACAGCAGTTTGTTTGAAGAGTACATTTAGCAATGCTGTCTCTACTACTCAGCATTGTATGAAAATCAGCTTTCAAACAATATCAAAATGTCTCACATTTTATGGTTGTTCTGGTGATAATTTTGGTTGGAATACACCACTGTTATATAAGTGAAATACCCTTAAGCATGACGTAAAACCCAAATCAATCTTATCATGGATTCCGTATATGTCTGACACTAAATCCTACATAGATACATGTATATGACAATTGTATGGTTGGTTTTATTTCAACATTTCCTGTCTGTTCTCTAGCATATGTAAATAATCGAGAAGTAGTCATTTGTGTTCAAATAAGTGAAATACCCATGAGTACGACATTAAATCCTGGTAAAACAGACAAACTATTTTCTCTTTTTATGAAATCAGGATCAGGTTATTTTTGTGAGGATATCAAGCAGATGTCTGGTAAGAGTCCCTCCCTGTTCTTGAGGCTATGCTGGACTGTGATCACACCCATCCTGTTACTGGTGAGATACCCTTCATAAACTGTTACACATCAGTTTCTTCTAGCAATATATGATTATATGTGTTTGGCATTATTTTACAAAAGTCATTACTCTATATGTTGTGAAGACTATAACTCTGTAACAAATTCACGGATTAACTTGAAACTTATAGTTCCCTCCTATCAATACAGCAGTTGGGATTGAATTTCATCACATTTTGTAAAACAAAATGGCCACCATTGCATTATTTTACAATATATATTTTGAACACAAGGCTTAAGAACAAATTTACAGACATAGTTCAAACTTGGAAAAAAGTTTCCTCCATGTCAGAAATGGGCCGGCGGCTGTAGCTTAGTGGTTGCGTTTTTGCTCCCTAATCCCACTCCAATTAACTTTACACAGGATTGTGTCCATTTGTCATTCATCAGGTATATGAGTGAGTCACAACATGTGGCTTCGGCAATCGCTTGGGTGGTTTTTACGAGGTTTCCTCTTGGTTTTCCACCATAATAAGGCAAGGAACAGTGTGAACTGGACAATCTGCGTCATTAGGTGAAATACCGTTGATTACAACATTTAACTCCAATCAAACAAAAAAATCAAACTAAGTCAGAAACTGATGGGATTGCATTTCATTTAATTCCGCAAACCAAAATGGCCATCATTCAAATTCAGATATAAACTTCAAACACTGATGTTAATAACAAAGAGTGGTTTTATTTCACTAGTTTTCACCAAAAATGTGGCATTATTGCATATTGTACTATTTCACATGTAATCTTTAGCTCTTGACACAAAAACAATGGTTCTTGAACAAAAGTATAAAAATGTGATTTGACTTAAATTGTAAGCATATTTAAAAAAAAAATCCTTTAGTGGTAGACCTACTAGCTACTCAGCTTGTTACAAGGTGATTTTTTGGGGTATTTAATCATATTAAACTATTAAAGGGAGAGTATTAGAAGTGGACAATCTGTCATGTGATATATGCTTCAGAGAGCTGAGAAACCCCTTTAAGAGAAACAAATCATTTTCAGGCTATCATACATGTCCTCATCTCTATATCTTTTCCTTTCAGGGGGTGTTGATCTCGGTGATTATCAAATATCGCCCTCCGACACTGGGTGACTACACATACCCTCAATGGGCCATCACCATTGGCACTCTGATCTCCTTGTTGTCTATTATACCCATACCAGCTGTCCTTCTCTGGAATGTCCTACATGCAAAGGGATCCCTTTGTCAGGTAACTTCATACTTAACTCTCATGTGAAGAGAATAGAAGCTTCACAGACATGAATCCTATTTTTTTTTATATCTCACACTATGAATTTACACATTGTCTGTAATGTCAGGTTTGTGCTGCTTGGGCAAAAACCTAAAACACACATCTTTTTATTGTCCTCCTGTAACTTTTATTGTTGAAACAGATCGTTGTCATGTTTGTTTCACTTTCATTAATCTAATTTGATTGAATGATCTGTTTGATTTGAAGCAATGTTCTCATTAGTGTAAGCTTTGAATACATTTTTGTTAATCATTATTAACAGTGTTTTAGTTATTTTGGGATAACGCTTTCTTTGTTTGAACAGGTTCTAGTTCAGAAAATTTTTCAGGTTGAAACCGGTCTGGAAATCGAACCCATGACCATCAGAGTTAGGACCAAATCAGCAGCAATAAATGCCGGCTACCAAAGACTATTCAGCCATCCGCCTTCTGCTGCTACCTAACTCTGAGAGTTGTGGGTTTTCATTGCCTGTCGGGTTTCAACCTGCAAAAGGAATATATTAATTTAAGAAAGTGTTTTCCCACAATAATTAAAACACTGTTAGTTTTAGTTGGTTTGGCAATACCTATTTGCTTTTTTTTCCTACAAATATTGCTTAAAGTAACACAACAATAACTGCTAATCATATTTTCATTCAACGCTACCAATTGCTTCTGAAGTTAAACAGAATATTACATGTAAGTTAATTCTTTATACTGAATATTATGTTTGTTAATTTTCCTGCAGAGAATTTGCTATTTGCTTCAACCTGAAGAGTCCTGGGGTCCACGCGCATCCAAAACAAGGCTGGAATTCCAACAAAACCGGGCTCGCTTGTCAAGGAGCGGGTGGATGTTCAAGTTGTTTGGCGTTAAAAAGCAGCCCGTGTCCTCAGCAGATGTTTTAGAAACAGAAGTTTCCTTGACTGCAGAGTCTTGACCCAGGAGAGTTCTTATTTCACCTCCTTTTAAAATTGTTTAAAAATCCTCTACTTCTGTCCATTCTAGTTAATATTATGACTTAAAGAAGTCCTTTTTACAGATTCATTTATCCGTCAAAAGTATTCTTAGAATTTTTTCCCATGTTTCTTTGAGATATGGTTTAGGTTTAAGTCCTGTTTATTAAATAATTAACACATTGTAATAGATTCTAGAATATACAAACTACATGTTGTTTGTAGCACCTAATAAGGACAACATCATTATTTTCGTTATTTTGATAACACTTTCTTAGTGCTAAACCATTCCAGTTCAGTAAATTTTGCAGGTTGAAACCTTTCCGTGAATCAAACCCACAACACTAAAAAATAATGAAAATAATGATGTTGTCCTTATTCTTAGTTTAAACACATTCCAGTTTAGAAAATTTTGCAGGTTGAAACCCGTCCGGGGATCGAACCCACAACCCACAAGAAAGTGTTATCCCAAAATAACAACAATGCTGTTAATCTTTACTTTCTAAAAGACACAACAATTATTCAGGACATCATCATGTATGGAAAATGTCATTGGTGCTGGTAAGACTAATATAGCCTAAACTGTGTGTGTCTGTTTGTTTTATTGGGGTAAACACCATACATAAACTGTGTGTGTCTGTTTGTTGTATTGGGGTAAACACCATACATAAACTGTTTGTTGTATTGGGGTTTACTTAGGTTATTTCATTTATCTGAGCATGTCGCCAGCTCAAAGGATGAGGAAATCCCTCTCAACACCACTGACAACCAACAGTCAGGACAATCTCAGGAAGATTACCATGAAGACATGGCACTGATCTGCTACATGTTGACCCTTAGCTCTTAAGAGTACCAGGGAAACAGTAATCTCCCTTCAAACAGGAGCATTCTCCCTTAAACAGGAGCATTCTCCCTTCAAACAGGAGCATTCTCCCTTCAAGCAGGAGCATTCTCCCTTCAAACAGGAGCATTCTCCCTTCAAGCAGGAGCATTCTCCCATGTGTACCTTTTTCCTGTGTGTATAATGGTTACCCTAATCTCATTGTTTCTTGCTAGATGCATCATGGGTGGATTCCTTCACTCATTAGGTGGTCTGACAAGATTTCTTACTGATATAGTGCAATAAACGGAGACAAAACCTTTCAGTAGGGGATGAAAACAGGGTGCTCTGATCTGGGGTTTTTTTTTGTTGGTTTTCATGTAGAAGTCTAGGTGGTTTTTGGTTGGACACTTGTTGATTCGTCTTGATGTGTATTTGTTTGAATTTTGCTTGATAGTAGTTCTTACTGTGTGTATGTTAAAAACGTGGCCAATGCAATAACAATGCCTGCCCATCGAGCTATCTCTTTATGGCTTCATTGTCTGCCTAAGCTACATCAAACATAAAAAGTATATGTGCAGATTGCATAGGGGCAAAAGTGTATAGTTGTCTTTCCCTGCCCTTTTTATGAAAGCACCTGTCATGATTCAATAGCCTGTATATCGGGGTACTGATCCTCTGTTGATGGACCACTCACAGGAACGACTCCCCTTGTCCAGGTCTAGTGCATGAAGGAGCCACATAAGGTAACTCTGGCAATTGTGTGGACGGCTTTTGTGAGATTTTCCATATATTTGTTTAGTAACACAAGAAAGGGACAATCCATCATGCTGGGATTAATATATAGGGATAAGAAACATTGCTTCCTTTCGAATCAGCGATCTGTTAATGTGTTTCTCGGCTAACAGGTTATGCCAGAACACTTTTTTCCAGAAAACACATCATTTGTTATCATTTCATAACAACGACTAGATAAAATAATATCCATTCGAAAGAAACCCATTTCCAATAAACATTATTGCTGTGTGTTTGCATAGCCATTATGTGTACAAAAAAGGTTAATTTCTCAACACAAAACAAGATGCACATCCGCCAACTTGGCTGTATTGTTGTTATCATGAAAAGTTAGACTGGCATTCAGCTCTTCAACCCTTTTTGAGCAACATTTTATGTGTGAATATGCCTTTCAGGGTTTAGCACTTAATTGTATAGTCTCTGTTACTCAATAGAATGGGACGTAGGTAGGTAGCCGAGTTACACATTCACAGAGCGCTTATTCTACAGGGAACCATTTTCTTATCTGTCTATACTAATCCCAGTGTCAAGTGAGTGAAAAACCAATGTTTGACATCAATTCAGAATTAAAAATATAAACAAAACAATCTTAGTAAGAAAAATGTGCCCACTGACTAAAGGAATACCGTCTCAGGTGTACATACTAATAATGCGCACTGCAAAGGTAAAAGATTTAATAATTCTTCGTTTCATTTTTGAACTTTTTTGAGGTTTTGTCTTCCACCCCAAGCATTTACATCATGTAAGGTAGATGATTTTTCTATGTTAAACCAATGGGATAATCTTCAAGAATACAAATTCTGAAGTCTACTACTCTGGTCATTAGGCGGTCTGCGTTTATGTAGATTGAGTATCGCTGTAATATTTGACAATCAAAAGCAATTCAGTAATTGCGTGTGTACATTTTGCATTAAATCTGGTTTAACTTCAGTGTTCATTTTTCGCTATATGATGGGGTTGTTATCGGTTTAATTTTGTTAGTATAAAGATAAATGCTTATACTAGGTACGCTCATAACAAACAGCGGGTTTTTATGTATATCCCCTTCATTTTACTGCAGAAATGGGCAGTCAGTAGTAACTATAAAAAAGCCGTTGCTGCATATTGGAGCGTAATACAACAAGGATAGTACATATCATGAACTTTGAAAGGCCAATGGACCAAAGTCAATGTCTGGGTGTACTGTACTGTCTTTCATAGTTGTTTTTTTTTGTGCTGTGAGTTTAGATAGCCAGCATGCTGGTTATGCTAAACCTCTTCACGGACGAACCGATGAGTATTATTATGTATTTACGTTTTTTAATGGTGGGCGCAATTTTTTTAACCGTCTTGCAAAACTGTACGCCCCGAGTGGGCGGAAGTGGAAGCGCTGCCATGACAACGCAGTTTTCAGCCGCATTGAAAGGGACACTGACGATTTAAAAAAGGGCCACCAAAAGCATGTTTCCAATATTTTAGCCTCATTAAAATTCAGCAATTGTAAAGCGGATATGAACTATGTGTGTAATAATCAAATTTCAATTTAAGTTTAGTTTTGAAAAACAAATTGGAAGTGGAGGCGGCCATGTTTGTTTTTATATTACCCGTAAAATCTTGTGACATAGATATACTGGTTTTTATCGCCCTGTAATTAACCAATCAGAACACAACAAATTTGTTTGAGGGATAATAATGTTTGACAGTCAGTATTAACATACATTGCATTAAAGTCCAGTCTCTGGTCAAGGAAAGTCTATGTTCAGTATAGACATACTGTTTTACTTAGCACTGGAGGAATATTGTTTTTGCAACAGAGCAAACAAAAACTTGTCATTATTTTGGTCGTATAAGTGTTGCAATTACTGTTGGAAACCCGACAGTATTTGGAATTATTCCTTTCAGATAAATAGTACTACGAAAATAATAATAATTCCCTTTATTTATTATGAAAAACAAAGGATTGACAAATTCCATTTTTATATTAATGTATATAAATCCATATCATATTTACAACTTTTCTATATTCAGTTTTATAATATATTTATGACATTAAATCTATAAGATGCAATTTACGTCCATTGTGTAGGTTGACGCTGCCTCGTGATTTTTGTTATTCTGTATCAATAAAGTAGTGACAGTGTGTACAGGGTTTTTCCATGTCGTACCAAGGAATGTGTTATAACCACTTGTTTCTAGCTGGTAGCCGTTATTGTAAAGCGCATTATAACGGAGGAAAGTGGCGAACAATTTTAAGTGGAAAGCGGTTTACCTGGGTATTGAGAACTCGTGGATGTGAATTACCGACGACAAATTATAAGAAATTACTGTTACCGAGACCTTATTCTACCAGTTCCCAATGGATATCATTTTGAGATTGGGATGATTTATTTTATGCCTGAATCGAAAGCAGTGCAGCTCAGATCCTTCGTTCCTTCCAAAAATTCGGGTTTGCCGTTGACATATAACATGGTCCTGACATATAACATGGCCCCAATAAAATGGGGAAGGTAAGACGTCATTTATGGCTAGTAATGCTATGTGGTTATTGATACAGTATAACATAGTTTAACATGATATAACATTGGTAGGCCTTACAACTTTCTTAATCGGCTACCAGCTAGATACAAGTGTTGTTCCCATATAGGTACTAGCTAATTATCCACTGATTTCACTCGCATGTTGTACAATGACAAATGTTTGCCCTTTTATCTTCTCTACTGGGCTGGCGTACTGTCATTCGAGCGATATAAATCCAAACAAACACATTAGTTTAAAAGTTTTATCACTGTTATTTAAAAATTATGGATATTTATGACATAGCTTTGGTTTAATGGTTTTAGCAGAAAACCGCATTGCATACACTAGTACCTGTTAACGCTTATGCTACAGTTAAGACAAATTTTGTATGATTGATAATCACAGGACATGGTTTACGAGGTTTCTTCTCGGTTTTCCACCTTAATGTGGCAATGTGAAGTGGACAATCCGTCGTCATATAAGTGAAATACATTTGAGTACGACGTTAAACCCCAATCAAACAAACAAACAAAGCAAATCCTCTACAAAAAATTATATGCAAATATTCAGACCAATGTAAACAATAAGACGTGAATGTAATACAGGGCTAGCAGTATTCGCGTATTTTGTCTCATTTTATCGTTATTTGTGTGGTGTGGTTGCCTAACAACTACCATTAAATTTCCAGTGTTGAAGATATATTGTTTTCTTGTCAATTGTCTTTGTGATCTTGTAATTAAAATATAAAGAGCTATGCATTAAATCAGTATTATAATCAGTTGTTGCTTATAAGAGTAGTGTGTGTTTTAATCAAAGAACGTTTCAATAAAATAAAGGAAATGCCACGATTTGTAAAGCTTTTGGGTTTGTCTCTATCTGTTCTGAACATCAAGTGCTTTTGTAGAAAATTGATGGTTTGGACTCTCGTTTACAGTTTGCCATATATGGTTTTATTTGCGTTCCAACCCGAAGTAGGACGGGCTTATTCTAGGTAATGTAAACCCTACCATAGCACAAGAAATATTACTCAATGACTTAATCTGAAAATAAGGGAATTAAAATGTTTCAAAACAAATACATGGTTGATTTCAATTTTCATTTTTAAACTACAATTTTACCTCTGTTTCTTAATGATGACTACTTCGTCAGCAAAATCAGTGTTGCCGAGATCAATAACAAAACGTGACCTGATCTAGCGAGTTCCTCTCAATCCTGGAAAACTTCATCTGGAATTGGCGGTTATAGTAATCTCCCCCTGCATCAATTGTTGTCAGTAATACGGGGCAATAAGAAACTGGTGTGTTGTGAATTATTTCTTTTGTGTCTTGTTATTGTCATTTATAATCAGTGTTTGTTGCTAGTGGTGTGGAATGTGTTTTTCCCCCATGCGGTGCAAATCCCAAAGCAATCAGTTTCCTTAAACCAATCATAATACTGACGTGTAAGGCCTATTCAGTATTTTATTTCCAAATATCTACTTATTAGTTTTATAATTATGGAAATCATGTAAAATATGTTTATATCTGACTAGTAAATAGACACCAACTGTTTCTTCTGAGATGTGGAGGAAATGGTGGATATATTTTGTCTGTTAGCCCTTGTTGAAAATGTGATTCATGTGTTGCCTTTGCAAAGCATCGATATCAGTGTTCTCATATCTCGATAATAAATCCCGTGTTCACAGCGTCAACACCATTTCAACTTCAAAGTCCTGGGCATTATCGAGTGCCAAGACTTTGTACTTGGAAACGGGTCCTTATAAACAGTCAATATTATACCCAGCTCTTGTCATTGATTAATTTACCAGCTTAGAGAATGTTAAAGGCATTACTTAAGCCAGGTTGATGTCAAGAAATGATTTAACATAGCCGTGTTTGGTTGTCATTGTTTTCTTACAACAGATGGCTGAGTTTATTCCCAATCTGTTAACAAGGCAATAGGGGAACATGTGGTTGTCAGTGAATCTTCCTGTTTCCACACGAGTACAGTAATCTATAAAATAAAAAAAATAATAATCCACATCCACACAGTGCTTAGGGTGATGTCACCAATAACTGTTTTTGTGGATTTAAAGCATTTCTTAATGTTATTTCACTTATTTGATTCCACCGTAATAAGGCTGTGTACAGTGTGAAGTGGACACCCGTCGCCATATAAGTATTTGCTTCCATGGCGATTGAATCTGCATCCATAATTTTGTGACAATACTCCCGATAACGCTTTAACCAGGCAATGGTTCCCAGACAATTACCCAGACGAGAATCACTTCACAGATAGTATTACTTGCACACGTCGAATCCTTGAGTTCATGCATGCTCAGAATAAATTACTGAGCCGGCTTATGAGTCCAGTGTTGTTAAACACAACATCACTACGTGTTCTCTGCAAAGTTCTACAACTACAATAGAATGGTGCGAATTAAACGCTCTTAGGTAAAGTCGAATTCCATCTATTGACTTGCTCTGGCTTTCTTGTGTCTGTGCTGATCGGATTGGATTTAGGGCACATTGGCCAGGCTTACATCCGGTCGTTGTCTATTAGGCGATTGTAAACTGGTTTGCGGGTGCCAGCTTGATTTTGAGATACTAATAATCTACACAACAGTAGACGCTTTTTATCAGGCACTGTGTCCTCAAAATCGACTCGATACTAGGGCCTACTGAATAACACTTATCAGGGTTACTCAATGCAATCCTATATTTATTAATTGGTGTAATATTATCACCATCTTCACTGTGGAACCCTTTTAAGTCATGACCCTGGTGGAACTGTATGGAACCCTCGCAGCAACTGTTCCAATTGTTTATCATCCAAGAACCGTTTTTGTTTTAATGGTGGCATAAGAATGGTTCCATTTTTTTCCAAAGAGCCGTTTGTGCCGTTATAGTTACACACATATGTTTCCATCTTTTCACAGAATCATTATTTCTAAGAGTGCACGATAGTGTTGGAAGTGCTGTAGAGGGACACAAGAAACAATAGCTTTATGCGTACTTTAATTGCAGGCAAATGGATAATTTGAAACTCAATACCTTTACAGTACAGAGCGAGGAAGTGCTCGTGATACACTCCTTAAGTTGAGAATCGGAGTCATAACCAAGTAAAGATCCCCTCTATTTCTATAAACACTCACTTCATTATAATAAATGAACCGCAACTAGCTTTTTGTGGCCAGTTGTTCAAAGCACTATTCAATTTAATCCTAGATTAGATGACATCACTCTATGTTGAAGGTCCATCTCTAATTCTAGATTAGTGGTTTAATCTGCTATTAGCGGCGAATCTTGGTTTTGAGCAACCGGCCCCAGGCCATTAACATGCTGATCCAAACCAGGTCACCTCACGCCATTTAGCCTTATCCAGACAGCACGACATTTGCGTCATTGATTGACTATTTATATCGTTACATAAACGGAATGAATTGATAAATTGGGGTTTGAACAGGAAGTTTTGTTGTAACTATTTAAAGTTGGTTGCTCATCCGGCCAGGCCGGATAGTCTCGAATAGGACAACGTTATTAATAAATAAATCCAGCCAAATAAGACATTGGTCATCAGACGAATTGCCAGACCGGATAGTCTCGAATGATGCAGCGTTATTAATAAACAAATCTGGCACAATTCAGCAGTTGGCATCATTCGAATTACTAGGCCGGATAATCTCGAATGGTGCAGAGTTATTTATAAATAAGTCTGGCACAATTCAACAGTTGGCATCATTCGATTTTCCAGGCCGGATAATCTCGAATAGAGCATAGGCAAGTCTTATAAAAATGTAAAATAAAACTTTCAGAAAACATTGTTAAAAAAAAAACATAAAAAAGAACTCCTAACAAATGAGACACTGTTTACTAGATTGCATTGTGCTCTTTACAGTGGTACAAATTTGAAGTTTCTAACATAGATAATTTACTAGAAATACGCCTTAGAAAATGTAGAGTCTGTTAAAAAATGACAGAAATATGCACTTGACGTTTTGACACTTGAGTACATGATCATAGGAATACGCATTGGAAAATGTGTTTGTTATTCGAATTTCAAATTATATCTTTCACCAACATATATTGCTATAAACCAAATTTGGTTCATTTTGAGCCCAAGGGGTCCAACAAGATCTTAATAAATAAATCCGACCCAATTAAAACATTTGTCATTATACGAATACGAATCACTCCTAATAGCAAAATATATTCTGGATTTTGTTGCTAGGATGTGATCACGGTTAATAGTAACCTGCTATTGGACAGCTGCGAAGTTGCTACTTTTAGTAATGCTTTTCGCGTTAAAACCATTCAAACAAACAAATAAACAAAGAAACATAAAAAAGGTGACCGTGTCTCTTGAGGAATTAAATTTTGACGACATTTATTCACTTAAAATTTTCATCTGCATGCTGTTAATCACTAGCTGTTTGAGAATTTCATTCACCATTATATTTATCTTTTCCAATATTTTATAATAACATTGTACCAAGGCTATCATTGTATATAGGAAGGGCAGCGAAGTACGTCTTATCGATTTTAGTGGACTATAGGAAAATGTAATTGAATGAACATACTTCCAACAAAAGCCAATTTCCTCATTGGTTCTCAAAAGATTTACTTCATGACGGGTGAATGTCTGTGGACAGAACAGAGGTGATAGAGGTTTAATAGAATTACAGAATTGCAGCAGAAGTGTAGGAGGTGTAATGTATTCGAACTCAGATTTCATCTGTTCTCGGGATAAATCTTAAATCCCTGTCCAAAATAGCAATAGCTGAGATTGCGAAGGCGCCAAGGGGATATCGTTTAGATAACCTCGATATACCATTATTAACTTTCTATATACAAAAGCAAGGCTGGTTAAGTCCTTTGCATTGAATTATATGACCACACTGCAGAAGATATATTCTTTTAATTACAAGCAACAGCAGTGGTTTTATTTCTAAGAAATACAAGACTATCCTGCTCGATCAGTGTATTAATATCGCAAACTCCGCACAGGCTTATAATTTGAGCATAAAGCTAGCAATGAATCAATGGATGGTGCTTAGGCGTAGATCAGTTATAAAATACTCTTACATATAGACACAAATCCTATCCATGCTGTAAAGACGATTGGTAAATCTAAATGTGATAGCGAGCTTGTCCAATCAATCAATATAACCATTTATTATACAAGATTGCATTTAGATTTAACAAAAAAATAAGCCGTTTTTCCATATAAATGTTAATCTTTACAAAAAAATGGATCAGGTATTATGCTTGTCGTAGTTTGTCACCACGTCGGACCATCCCTCGGCCATTTCCTACCGTAAATATTCCCTTAAATGAGTGGGTAATTTTTAAAGTAACTCGGATGGATTTACCTCATCATATGATCGAGGTACTCGTGTGTTTATTGTTAATGACTAAAAGCTATTCTTGTGTTGATAAGATGACGTCATTGGAGCTACACTTTGATTAATTTACTTACACTTATATCTTCAGCTTCCATCTAATCTGTCTTCGATGGCATATGCCAGAATACTGAAGAACAATGAACAACATCATCAGCTGCATTTTAATCTGTCTAAGGTGCAATATGCCGGGAATACTGGATACCAACGAATAGCACCTTCAGTTTCCATCTCATCCGTCTTCGGAGCCATAAGCCGGAAACACTGAAGATTAACGAACAACATATTCAGCTGGCATCTCATCCGTCTTCGGAGCCATATGCCGGAAACACTGAAGACCAACGAACAACATCTTCAGCTGTAATCTAATCCGTCTTCGGTGCCATATACCGCGAACACTGAAGACCAACAAATAGCACCTTCAGCTGCCATCTCATCCGTCTTTGGAGCCATATGCCAGAAACACTGGAGACCACGTTCTTCCCAGGAAATCCCGTGGTGGATCTCCACTCTTATCCACAGTTAATGACAAATCCAGGTCGCGCTTAAAATATTTTAATGTGTTACCGTGGTCATCATCTTATGAAGCCAATTTCTGATTTAAGTTTATTTAAATCTTTAACATTTAAAAAAAGTTACATTGATCTGTAACTGATGCATATATATTCATAGCATAGTCCCGGCGTTTTAATACAGTTGTAATTTGCCTGACAGTGACCACATAGTTGCTGTAATTTATCGAATACAACTCTATCAAGCATCCATAAATTCACATTTCCAGAAAATAAACTATATTTTTAAAACCGTGAAGTCATTCTTTTTAAACTGTAGGTATAGAATAATTTCACTGTGACTGCATCTGTTCTGCTATTGACTAATTTGGTTCAGATAATGCTCCTCTTGGAAAACATTCGAAATCTATTTGATCTGTTAGTAACCGTACAACACTTTCAGAATAACTCAAACAATTTGTGAAAATACAAGTGATCCTGTGTGAGTGGTTCCCTCAGGGAACATTTCACAACCTTTACTAGGGTGAAAATGTGTTGTTGTTCTACCGCGAACTAAGGAGGTTATAGTGATGACCTTGCTAGACAGAGATAAGTGTTCCATCCCAGTGGTGGCCAGCAAAATTGTTTTCGCTACAACAAAGACCTTCCAGAAAAATCTTATAGGACAACAATCCTATAGATGTTTTCCATGGATAAGAGTCTTTAGGATGTTTCAATAGGATCCTAGGATTCTCAATTTTCTATGGGATTAAATAATTATGCTATAGGATCTTAGAACTCCCATAAGATCCTATAGGAGTGTCCTGTAGGGGAGATACTATATAAATGAAATATGTTTTGGCCAATCAATGGTTAAGCCGTCAATATATATGCAAACACTGTCTGCTATGTAGAATGAATGGATGGATGGATGGCAGGCTGGCTGGCTGGCTGGCTGCAATTGTTGTGTGGTCAGTTAACAAAACATTGTATGTAATAATTAAGCGTTTTATACGAACTGGTTAAATTGCGTGGAATCAGTATGATACCTAACGTTCCCTGTTAGAGATATTACATATCGACAGGTTTGAAGTAATCGACTGGCGGGGATGTTGACAGGGGGCTTCAATAGTCTGCTCTAGAACCCTTGGTTTTATTGACCTGCCATCTGTTGACATGTAATACAATCCCATGTATCATATTACAATACGTTATGGGCTTATTCATCAATCATATGTCTTTTTTCTCTGACAGAATTGCAGTGTTGTATAGCAATCAAACAGGGATAGATACAAGTGAATATGTGGTACGTCATCTTCCCAATGCAAAGGTCAAAATGCGCAAGACGACCCTTTCACATTTTGCTCCCTTGCTTGGATACGCGAGGAAGATGTGGGCAAATTTAATTGGGCTACTGTGGTAACAAGGACCCATTCAGAAAGTTGTTTACAAATCACGTCTGTCCTTTGCTATTTAAAGCTCATATCTGATTGGGTGGGGTATAGATATATCACCCCAAAGTGGCTCTTATACACCCCACTCCGTGCAGGCAAGTTAGGTAAGGAAATGAAGCTTAATGCGCCGAAGGTCTGTAGATCGCCAGTTAGGCCTATGCATTGTGCGAGTCCGCGTGGAAAGTAATAACAACGAACATCATATAAAAACAAGTCGACGTCGTCGAGGGCAGGGTGTTCCTTTGTTCCCAGTAACGGCAGTCGGTTGTATACAGTATATATGAGTTTTTCCACTGTTGAAACAAATCGTAAACCGAACGGAAACTCGAATACCCCCATATTTTCGAAACAGTTATACATCTTTTGCAGCTTGTCTCTTACATAAGGTGGACCTCAGAATTTTTTAAAATTAAGTCTTCCCTTAGTTTTGTAGAAATACTGCTTCAAATAGATTTAGTGTGATTCCTACTGAATAATTTGACATAGTAGACGAATGTCACAACTCGAGAAACGACAAGATACGTAACATGTGTATCGGTCACCGGAAAAGGAGTTCGATTGGCCATTTTTTCAGTACAACAATATCGATTTTACAGCCAGTTCCTGGTAATTTGTGAATTTATTAAATGTTTAGCAATTTAAGATATTCAGACTTGATTTTATTGAATGATCGTCTATTGAGGGCTTCATTCATTCAGCCACTGGTTTCATCCCTAATTTATTAAGATGATATATCAACACGTTACACATATTTACATATAAATGAAACCTACTCCAACCCTTTACCTATAACGTTTTCTCTGTGTAGTTTATGATAACGGAGCATGATATGGCGAGTTTATCTGAAGCACCGATATATCGTACTGACCTAACATAGGGTAAAGTGGGGGTATTACGACCATCGTAAGAAACTCATCTTTGGTGAGCGTTTATAACAAATTTTGACAACTGAAACCAGTGCCAATTCTTCACGAGGACTTGTAAAACTGCGTTGTCATCAACAAAATCACAAAAAATTTAATAAAACTAGAGAAAAAAAATCGGCCTTTTTGTGCTATGCCTCGGATAAGAAGGCAAAAAAAAAGCCTATAGACTTTTACTATGTCCGACCAGTCTTTAAATCCCCATTCACAAAACTGGTTGCCCAGTCAAATACTAGTATATGCCACCGAGCAAGAATAATAGACTTGACCCCTTTACCAACAAATAAAGTAAAGCTTTCGTAAACAATTCCAACTTTATTCTGTGCCCAAAAATTTCGGGGTTCTAGGAGGAGTTGTACAGAATGCTACACGAAAACTCCAGGACAAAGTACTCAGTATCTCTGCAATAAGCCAAGATCTTTTCTCGTCATGATGGCCTACAGTATAGATTGTCAATAGCCAGAACTTTTCACGTCATGATGGCCTACAGTATAGATTGTCAATAGATTTGTGATTGAACAAGGGTTCCTAGATTCAATATTTTACACCATTATTTGAATGGATTAATTTGTTCTTATAAGATAGGCCTAATCCAGGGTGGTTTGATAAAGGGATTGTCGTAACCGGGATGTTGTTGTTTTGGTTTTCTTTCATTTGTTTGTGAAGGGGAGTGGCAAGAGTGGTAAATAAATCCCAAGAATTATTTAATTTTCAGGTACTCTTTCATTTTCCCGACGTTTACATGCCAATCTGGATTCAATTCCATTCTGGATTTGTCCTGATGTGAACAAAGTTATCACCTCGCTTCGTCAACAGCCCTGGTTAAATGGTGTGCTTAATTTTGAGTAATACCCGTAGTCCGTTGAGCTTATGAATATATAACGGAGGCGAATATCAGCGTTCTCGATTACAATTACAATACATCCAGCACCTTCCCCGATAAAGTTGTACAACTATAAAACGCTGATATCAAACAGAACTCGATTGTGGAAGGTTGCAATCGTATTTAGTTTATTATCTGGCTTTGCTGTGTAAGAGCTGCATAAATTTGATTGGGCGGAGGTTGTAACGTTTAAATAGGATGACAGCCGAATCACTTCAGCTTGATTCAATATCGTTGATGACTGCTTGATGATTGGGAACTCACTTGAGGTGTCAGCTGGTCTTGGTGTATACTGTACATATTTGTACTCTGTATAACACCTGTACTGGCTCCTGGCTATTCCCCATACGTATCCTACAGTTTAACCAGCTTTAACTTATACAGCAGATCTGTCTTCATATTTGAAAAAGTGGATCATTGTGCGTTTTTATTCAAATAAACAGATACGGAAATACATAATTATCAAAAGCTGATTTGGAACATTTTTCATCATACCACAATGTCGGTAAGTATACTTTCCTGTTCAGATTTTACTGATATTGTTGAGTATTTAAAATGGGGTAAATTCACTTTGCGTTGGGTAAAAACTCTTTATTGTTACGGCGTCTCATCAAATTATTTGTGACAGATAATGAGCTAATAGGCTGTGAAGTTACCCGAGTCTTGAACCGACAACAGGCGTCTCATCAAATTTTTTGTGACAGATAATCAGCTAATAGACTGTGAGGTGGTTACCTAAGCCTTAAATAACCGACAACAGGTAACTGCATAAGGATTATTGAATGCTTTACTTCTTATTTACCGGTAGTGTGGTTTAAATCATCGATCAGAAAGCGAATATGTAGGCTTGTCGAAACTTTTTAACCTAACAAAACCCGGTGGAGACAAGAACATATTGTCTTTCCTTACAATACAAATATATCACATCTTATCGTTCCGTATACTATCCAATACAGTCCTGGGTTACACAGTAAAGGTCTCACATTTGCTAGTATTAGGAGTGATATATACATTTGACACAGTTGTCTTACTCCGTCAACATCTTAAATTAATCGGAAAGGTGTTCAGGAGAACTAGATTGACGAAATGTGCACAATTTTCCCTTTCGCGTCCTTGCCGTCGCACTTTCGCGTCGTCATTTTTGCGCCCTCGCTCTTTCGCGTCCTCGCTGTAGAACTTTCGCATCTTTGCTTTTGTCTTCAATCTCTTCGTTCACTCATCTTCGTACTACCGATACCTTCAGCAAAAGAAACTATTTGAACATTGGACCCTATTGTCACCATATCCTAGTCTCCAAGTCCTGGCGAATTGGCCCTTTTGACAAACAATATTGTGAAGCCCAACACTTCGTTATACTGTTTATTAAAAATTGGTTATTTGTTTCCTTAACCAGCCACGTGAACCACAGTATATTGTAAATAGTAACGTTACAGATAGACAAATAGTATACAAACTTTACCTCGAGATGTTATGGGTAAAATATAAAGACATATAAACGCATAAGTAGAAACATACAAATTACACACACATATATAGTCATTATTGGTTAAAAAAAAATCCAACCATTAAATAGTAGGGCCTACAGCGTAAAAACAGAAATTAACCCACGAGACTTTAATATCATTATATTATTATTATTTTGGTATATTATTATAGTAATATAATTTAACATAGAGACTAACAATTGGCGCCGCTTGGGGGGTCATGCTAGAATTGTTAAATGGTCTTCCTCTTCCATATTGACAGCCAATGGATACAACGTTTAAAGTGTCAAAATCCAATAATTAACATTTTCACACATTTTTGGTTTGGGTTCGTCGTTAGAGTGAAGAATAATTCGGAAATGAACTAGCTACTGTCGATATCAGTTATGTTGTTCAAGGGACTTCATTTTGGTTTCTTACCAACTTATCATTGTTATATCTTTAACATAACAACTCCGAAGACAGATAATGAATTTAACATATAGGACCAGTGGCTCGGAGAGAATTCCAAATAGTATGACTCCTCTGTGGTGGTCCTAATATTCGGAATTCTCTCCGATCCACTGATCCTTCATCTTGAATTCATTATCTTTCTGCGGAGTTGTTATATTAAACTCCTCAGTGGTAGTCATAATAATTGTAATATGTATTTGAAGATTTATAAGCAAGAGTATAAAAATCAATTCCGTATTGGAAACACTTTCATACTAAGGAACCTGCATCGACTGGACATCAATTGTAGAGCGTTTATTGAATTATTGAATGTTAACAGAAAAGTGGTTGGTTTTGATAAAGAACAATGTGCCGCCTTGCAACCAGACCAATCCTATTTTTATACATTCAATATGTCTGAAAGAGATTATATCGGCGACAAGGAGATATCTCACATAAATTCTCTCCACTAGCTTTGGATTATTTGGGATAGAACAGGGCCGAGTTAATCCCTGCAATTCGCTATATTATCGGCAGTGATTGGCCTTCTTCCGGACAGTTTATTAGAAAATCGGAACTGGCGAATTCCTGCAATAAAACTGTAAATGAACAGTTTGTCCGCTAGAAGATGGTATGTGAGTTTCTGTAATAGCTACCAAGTCCAGACGTGACTTTTATATTAGTGCGTCAGATTAACGTTGAGCGAAATGGATAAAAATGCGTATGTTGCTGAAATTTGCTGATATTTGACTTCGTGATTAAGGTAGTGATACCGATGGATCCTAATCCTTCAGTCGATCGGCTACGATCGAACTGCTTGACAGAAATATTTTCGGGGTTATTTTTCTCAGACCACAATTTGGAGTTTGTTAATCTGCAGAGGTATTTTTGCATATATGGATAGAAATGTGTGTCATTATTCTCCTCTGTGTGTATGATTAAAATGAGCGTTATGAATTTGATGCATTTGTATACTCGTCATTTTTCTTATTCTTTGAACATTATGGTAAATAGCCGGATGTCACATGAAATATAGCCCCACACCGGAGATGTGGGATCTAATCCGCCTTCAGAGACCATATCGGAAACATCTTCATTTTCTTTATAATCTCTTTATTCAAGGCTCAACGTTTACGGAAAATAATTCTTTCGAGATGATATTGCATGATTATAATATTTTATTTCCTAAGAACATTGTTCATTCACCTTATGTTCTGTTTCACCTTCAGAAGGAAATGGTGCAATGATTTTTAAAAGGTGCCATTGGCAACGAAACACCAAGATTTCTCATTTTAACCGCTGCTCAATCGTCGACCCTCGTTGGACTATACCAGTAAGGAATAGTATAGCGAGATATCTGTTCGCAATAAATGTAATTTAAGTTCAGAGCTGTTTAGAATATAGTTTTTTTTATCTCAAGGCACAGGAACCGAACTCAACTGTCTTAAATCATCAACCATCGTATAACTTCCAAATAAAATATCGATGCTGCCTTCGTCCTAGATTCATCTTGTATTGTAGGCCTATCGATAGTATAAAATCAAGAATTGCAGATAATACACTTGTCGGGTTTAAATTTAGCCTGAAAATGTTTATGAATTCTTCCTAAACCCACCTTTGAAACTAACTGACGTCGTGTCTGAAAATCTTAATGAAAACAACTGAGCGGGCTATTCCCCAAAATGTTGTTGACTTTAACCAATGACCAAAGGTTGTTTCATTCTGTGCCTAGAATTCGATCGTTTCAATTTTTTGCTTGTTTGATTGGGGTTTATCGTTGTACTCAAGGTTATTTCACTAATTTGACGACGGATTGTCCACTTAACGGTAGACACCATGGGGAAACCTCGTAAAACACCCCCCACGATTGTATCTGACATTACAATGGATTCCTGGGCTTAAGAACAGAAAACTAATTTAACATTAAATGTTATTAAGTCAACGTAAAATGTCACGTTAATTGTTTTAATGATTTCTTCAACTCAGAAACTCTGTGATCAGCACAATACTAGAGATGAACTTTTATACGGAAGCAGACTCGGCTGTTTCCGGTAAAGCCGGTAAGATAAATTTGAAGGATGATTACAGTAGACTCCGTGTATTTATTACTATGTCCACAGAAAACAGCTGCCGTTTCTCCGAGTAAAATGTCTTTGTGACATGTTAATGGATATGCTACCAATGGAGGTAAATATTGATAAACTTGTCACAAACAGTACATTATTTGATTATTTACCACACAATATGTACTCTTGTTTGAGTGGCATTTAGAAGCTGGTGAATTAGTAAGACATGGCGACTGATATGGATGTACACAAATTATATCCAGAAATTATATCCAGAAATTATATCCAGAAATTATATCCGTAAGTTGTACATCCATATCAGTCGTCATGTCTTACTAATATGTATTCTTGTTTTATTGTAATTTGATATTCACAAAATCTGATTCAGCCTGCCACAAATATCTGATTGATTGATTGATTGATTGACTGATTGATTGATTGATTGATTGATTGATTGATTGATTGATTGATTGATTGATT
>JARFOD010075321.1:0-20955 GCA_031763545.1 Mopalia muscosa
CATCAGATTATATCCCTGGCAGCGGGTAAGATATAGACCTTCAACATGGTTGGACGTCGTCTAATACCGAATTAGGTTAAACAGCGCTAGGCTGTTAGTCGCTAACATCAGATTATATCATTGGCAGCGGGTTAGATATAGACCTTCAACATGGTTTGACGTCGTCTAATACCGAATTAAGTTAAACAACGCTAGGCTGTTAGTCGCTAACACCAGATTATTTCGCAGGCAGCGGGTTAGATATGGACCTTGAACATGGTTTGAGGTCGCCTAATGCCGAATTAAGTTAAACAGCTGTAGGCTGTTAGTTGCTAACATCAGATTATATCATTGGCAGCGGGTTAGATATAGACCTTCAACATGGTTTGACGTCGTGTAATACCGAATTAAGTTTTACAACGCTAGGCTGTTAGTCGCTAACGTCAGATTATATCGCTGGCAGCGGGTTAGATATGGACCATGAACATGGTTTGACGTCGTGTAATACGGAATTAAGTTAAACAGAGCTAGGCTGTTAGTCGCTAACACCAGATTATATCGCTGGCATTGGGTTAGAGATAGACCTCTAACATGGTTTGACGTCGTCTAATACTGAATAAAGTTTAACAAGGCTAGGCGGGTAGTACAGCTATCACAAGATTAAATCAATGTAGGAAGAACTATAGGTTGTCTTTCACAATGTATATATTTATCAATATACGTTAATTCACAGCATATGCCATTGAGGTTACCTAGCTATAACTTTTGTTTTATCCACACGACTATTTAGGTTTTATAGTTAACTGTTGTTTTATCAACATGACTATTTATGTTTTATAGTTAACTGTTGTTTTATCGACACAACAATTTAGGTTTGATAGTTAACTGTTGTTTTATCGAAATTATTATTTATGTTTTATAGTTAACTGTTGTTTTATCAACATGACTATTTAGGTTTTATAGTTAACTGTTGTTTTATCGCCATGACTAATTAGGTTTTATAGGTAACTGTTGTTTTATCGACACGACTATTTAGGTTTTATAGTTAATTGTTGTTTTATCGCCATGACTAATTAGGTTTTATAGTTAACTGTTGTTTTATCGACACGACTATTTAGGTTTTATAGTTAACTGTTGTTTTATCGACACGACTATTTAGGTTTTATAGTTAACTGTTGTTTTATCGACGTGACTATTTAGATTTTATAGTTAACTGTTGTTTTATCAACATGACTATTTAGGTTTTATAGTTAAGTTAACTGTTGTTTTATCGACATGAGTATTAAGGTTTTATAGTTAACTGTTTTTTTTTATCGAGATGACTATTTGGGTTTTATAGTTAACTGTTGTTTTATCGACACGACTATTTAGGTTTTATAGTTAACTGTTGTTTTATCGACATGACTATTTATGTTTTATAGTTAACTATTGTTTTATCGACACGACTATTAAGGTTTTATAGTTAACTGTTGTTTTATCGACACGACTATTTACGTTTTTAAGTAACAGTTGTTTTATCCATGTGACTATTTATGTTTTATAGTTAACTCTTGTTTTATCGACATGACTATTTATGTTTTTTAGTAACTGTTGTTTTATCGACATGACTATTTAGGTTTTATAGTTAACTGTTGTTTTATCGACATGACTATTTAGGTTTTATAGTTAACTGTTGTTTTATCGACAACTATTTATGTTTTATAGTTAACTGTTGTTTTATCGACACGAATATTTATGTTTTATAGTTAACTGTTTTTTTATAAACACGACTATTTAGGTTTTATAGTTAACAAGGTTACATTCTTGTGAAGTGTTGCTTAAACTAAACAACCATTTCGGCTTTGCTCACTCCTGGCATGCTCTCATAGTTGTGGGTCGAAAAGAAACTGTTATGTGTGCATGTTATCTTTGAATAAGGTCTGGTGATTGTCCTGTCTTGTCTTTGTTGCCAGTGGCGTTGAGCATCACCCGTTGGTCTGGCACGTCGTTAGGTCGTAAACCCAAATCAAACAAATACACAGATATGCCTAATTGTTCAACGACGCACGTCATTTCTGACATTATATAGTTACATAGTGTTAAATCGTACTAATAATTAATAGTTTTCAGGTGAAACACATGGCTCTTCTGTGGTGTATTTTCAGAGTAAAGTAAGGCCTAAGTGCGCGCCAGCTTCCAGACAGTTAAATAAACTTCGGACACGTTGGACATTTCATACCAAGAGATCAATAAAGCAAAGAAACAAATGCAGATACTTGAAACCCGCTTTGTATCGTCGACACGGGAAACCTTGTATTTAACCAATAATCAACGAAAAAATGTGTTATTTAAGAGGCTATTTATATTAGGCTACATACATGTTATGATGTGTAAAATCACTGAATAACTATTGACATAATACGATTTTATATATTTGAATTTTTTGAAAATAAATCCACCTGGGAGCACTTCTTGTCAACTTCAGCAGTTAAGTGTCTACCGGTGGGTCATACAGGAATTCAAAGACGGGTTCATCCGTCCAGTATCTAATGTAAGCCTCCACAAATTCCTCTTCGCTGATACGTCCATCTTTATTTTCATCCAGAGCTGTGAAAACTTTCCTGGTGAAGTTTTTATCGTTGTACCCAAAAGCCGCATAGTAATTAGCCAATTCTTGTTCCGATACATAGCCGTCTTTGTTGACATCTAATCTGTGGAAGATATTCCTGTAGGACTGGCGGTCTTCGTAATTAGCTGCTTCCTTTTGGCTGGACCAGAATTGATAACATCTCTGACAATATGTCTCTTCGTCTATGCTACCCTCTGGGAACAGAATATCCGCCCACTTTGTTAACAGATCACGTATACGATCCTTCTCAAACTTGCTAGAAGAGCCTAGGGATGATATAGTGTCCGCGTGTTTTGCCATCTCCTCTCGTGTCAATTTACCATCTTTATTTAGGTCAAAGAAACGAAACGCTTTTCTCACTTTGTCTTCGTAATTTTTTTGCCCTTCCAACTGTTAACAAAAAAGTCCGAAGACGAATGTCAGCCTTTATATTATGATAGCGTTTAGTGTAAGTAAGTAAGTTAATAATTGTTGGCCCTTGAACACACTAGGATGTCTCCAGTATTTTAAAAAATATTCTGATCTAAGGTGCTTATAAAGTGTACAAACGTATAAGAAATGGTACGTCTTAAGTGTTGTTTGAGGTATTGTTTACAGAATTGACATATTCTTTCATTACGCTCTATTTTGTTTAACTACCGTGACTTCTTGATTATATTATTAAACCATGCGAAGACGTAATAGGTCCCTATTATTCCGTGCATAACTTCCCATGGTGTGCATCAATACTAGAGCTATATGCTGTCTTTAATGATTTAGATTTTAACATAAGTCGTTTTTAAACAATGCTCAACACAAGCTGAGAGAAACACGCACAAAAAATAACCGTGTGCGTCAGGAGAAAAATTAGAGCGTATAAACTACACGAACAGCATATCTAAATACATAAAGGGGGTCACAAAACTACTAGATGCACACGTGTAGGATACGAAAAGAGCAAAGGGATATTATACAACATATAACATTACGAATACACTTTGGCCATACCAAAACTTACACCAACCTGTTGTTGAGTTTTTATCCTGTCTTGCCATTTTTTGTTGGTAGGGTCGTTTTGATCCACCATTTTACCTGGGAAGTATACTATTAATCCTCACTATCCAACGAGCAATGTTCTAATGGATCACGGTTATCAGCCAATGTTTTCTTGTATTATGTTTTTGTGGGTCAATAACCTCCCTCCCTCCCCCCTCCCTCTCCCTTCGCATATGATTATGCCTATTGTTGGTTTGTTTTTCTGTTATCAACGTAACCATTTGGGTTTCATAGATTACTGTTGTTTTATTTACACAATCATTTATGTTTCATAGCTAACTGTTACTTGTTTTACCTACATAACGATTTAGATTTCATAGCCAACAGTTGATTTATCTACATAACTATATATATTGATGTACATGTTCATTCCTAGCTGATTTTCAGGACTGCCATTGCTTTAAATAGATTTATTCATTTTAATGTAAGCAAGGCAGCGTGTATAACCTAGAAAATCACTAGAGGTTTAGAGACTTTGGTCTCAATACTGTAGATAAGAAATTAAGATCTAAACAATGTTGTCAAAACTCCCTATCAACTCAAATCCCAACTATTATGTCATGTTAAGTATGTTAAACCTTATGTTTTACATACTGTTAATGATAGTTTTCCATTTGATACAGGTTAATGATACTCTAACCCCACCTCAGCTAAAAAAATTTGCGATTTTTTTATTATTGCATATTCCAAAAGTTGATATTGTGATCTTTATCCCAGTTATTCACTGACGCCGCATGTGGTTGATTGGTGATAGCCTGTTCAGAGATTGATCACAGCTTGAATGGAATTCAACTAGCAGTTGACACGGTCAGCTATTGTCAATTTGATAGAAAAAACGGGTATATTTCACAATATCTATGCATTATTATTTGCCAAACATACATAGAATGACTCAATTGGATATTATAAACAAATTGTGAAAAATCTAGATTGAATTACTTCAAAGAATCGAGCATGAAAGAGGTAAAACTGTCGTAAACTAGGCCAGAAATTATACCCAGTTTCTCTGCTTTCATTTTTCAGTGCCTACTCCTTAGCTGTTTTTATACCTACAGAGCCGCTAGTAATTTTTTGCACACATCATCTGAATATATAAAACTAAACTAGATGGCCAAGGGCAACATGTCGAGCCCTTCTTATTATAGAGATTGTTTAGGACCTCGAAGTAAATTACATGGGTCATGTTCGCGACACACCGCCTCATTGTGACGTACTCATGTAACAAAACTATTTTAAAATCCTTCGATAACCAACAAAGTTACAGCCGGACAAGGTCTATTACAGCTTTTGGGGCATTTAATGTATCGCTGTGACCTTGACCTTGAAGTAAATTACATAGGTCATGTATGCGACACACTGCCTCATTTTGACGTACTTATGTAACAAAACTATTTTAAAATCCCTCGATAACCAACAAAGTTACAGCCCGGACAAGTTCTATAATAGCTTTTTGGGCATTTAATCTATCTGTGTGACCTTGACCTTGGAGTAAATTGCATGGGTCATGTTTGCGACACACCGCCTCATTGTGACGTACTTATGTAACAAAACGATTTTAAAATCCTTCGATAAGCAGCAAAGTTACAGCCTGGACAAGGTCTAGGCCTATTACAACTTTTTGAGCGTTTAATCTATCGCTGTGACCTTGACCTTGAAGTAAATTACATGGGCCATGTACGTGACACACCGCCTCATTATGATGTACTTATGTGCCAAGTTATTTAAAAATATTCTGTTAGAGAAGAAAGTTACAGCCTGGACAAGATCGGACGGACGGACAGAAGTCTATTCGAAACAAACATGAAATCAGTTACTTCGATTATATGGGTGCCAGATGATATTGGTCTAGATGTATGTAACAGATTATATTAATTTATTTCCTTATTATTTTCTCTGATTATATAGATTTAGCGTTATAGTAACATTTAAAGGCTATCATTCCAATTATGAATATCATTAAAAAAAATACTAGTCAAGCTATATTTGTCATATATATTTCATTATATTTCCTGAATTATAATATTATTTTTATGATTGCTTTATGCCAATGAATAAAGGAAGCAAGTTAACGAGATATCAAACAGATGCAAACTCTATTGTATAGTTTTGTGGGAAATGCCTACTAGGCGGACCAGTCGAGTTCAAGTGATTTTACGTATTACTGACCTGATTGCCTCGATTAACCAGCAAAACACCGAATTCTGATATTGTTTTCATTCAAACTGATTAATTATTGTTTAACGTCACATTCAAGGGTATTTCAGTTACGCTATGGGTTTTTTAAAATATTTTTATAATAATGATTTTGACAAGACTGATTATTTAAAATCATGCAATGCCCTGCGTTTCTTCGTTATAAGGATACTGTCATGATAGCTGTTAATGATCAGAGGTCAGCATTTCAAGTAAATCGTGAATACAAAAGGCACATATAAGTTTGGAAATTAATAACCACTGACGCTGGATTTCATTCTCATCTAAACGTAGAAAAACTGAATACTGTTCAAGTTTCAACTTAAATTTCCATTAATTTTACATAATATGGAAAGTTATTTTACTTAGATGACGTTTTTTTGGTGCAATGAGTGAACGATACTGTTAACCCCTTTGATAGGAAACAAGGGCTAGAGGATACTCAAGGGCACCATCAAATAGGCCTTAGGTCCTCCGACAGCACCAGAGCAAAAATACGCTTTCTTTTTACCACAAAAGTTAAAGTTGGCCAATAATTTACAAGAAAAACATGGTGGTATATTATAGAATATACATATAAGCTGTAGCATGGATCCCACCAGAAGATGCACATTTTGGCGAATTTAAAGTGCACGTCGATTTATTGCGATCTATGTAATAACCTGTCTTGACCTGTCATCAAAATATAGAGCACAGACCGGGCGAATATGTTTTACAAACGAACTACCATACACTCGACTTAGGAAAACACGAACAGTCTCCCATGCAGGGGATTCATGACTGGCACTTACATTTCTGAAAACACATGGTTAGGGAAATCTGAGAAGACATAAATGGCATGAAGTTGACTGTTAATCACCATGGCTACCTGCATTGCCGATAATTCGAACAAAAAAGCCGAAACTTCAAAATGACCATGATAAATTAACAACTTACACTCGATCCTAGATTTAGGTGATCCCCTGTATCTTAAACAAACATGATATAAAGGACAGCATTGTAGAATGTTCACTGTATGTGACAAGTCTCTTTCGAAGAAGCCAACACCAGCACTATTTAGCCATATTGCTAAATTCAACATTTATGACCAGTAAATGTTTTCAAGAAATGATGGACGAGGACTTCTTATGCTTTCTTACTCATCCTATACTCTTGCTTGTTTACGTGTATTTATATATATAGAGAGAGAAGCAATTTTTTCTCTCTTTAATTATTCAATATATATATACATTTTAACAATACTTTATACACCATATTAATGGTCATTATCTTCTCTCTTTTGGAATTAAAAGGACAGACAACTGTTTTTCGACCTAAACTCATTATTGTTATTACATATTTTGAAAGATAAACCTCTGTATTGCACTTGCATTCGAGTAAGCATAGCCGTTAATTAGTTCATTTAACAAATGGGACTGACGCTATTGTTTGGATCCACTGAAAGTAATCGAAACAGTTCTTTCTAAAGTATTATAAATGTTTGAACGTACAAGACCAACGGCGTAAAATTGTGTAAGTAAACTTCTCCTAACATGGAATGTAGAGGGACCATTGACATTTTTGTACGAATATAATCACCTGTCTGTCACCTGTATAAGTAGGGAGTTACCACCGTTCCTCACACGGTATAATTTACCATAATATACCAATAAGAGACGGAAAATGTTGGAAGCCAGAGAGTTTTCAATCCCAAATGTCTGACTGGCTCATTTCTAACCGAGCTTACTAACAATTGACTTTCTATGCAACAATTAATGCCAGACAAGATTTACAATTTCCGTATCAATCCGGATATCTCCAGAGAAAACTGCATTGAGTGTAACCATTCTGCACATCCAAGTATAACGACTGATGTCAAATTAAAGTCTTGTTTAACAAAAAACAAATAATTTTGCTGGAAGTTTCAAATACTTTCTCACCAAAGTTTATCTGATCAATACGTTTTCAGTAATAGTTATTAAAGAATCAGGTAAATTGATTAGACACACTGGCGCCCTATTAGTTCATATATTGTTCCAAACAAATGTCCACGATCGGGCGCATTGGATTAAAATATTTCACCAAAAGGAAAATATAGAATTATTGATCGTTTACCCGATTCCTGGTATGGTAAGGCGTTAACTGATTTCTCTCCCCAGACCTGTACTCAGCATAAATGTATGTATTCGTTTTATTGTTATGTGTACTCACAAAGGGGATGATGTAAATCTTTTAATATAATTAAAACCGAACCACCGCAACTTTTACATCTGAAACACTAATCAATCAATCAACTGATGAGGAAAATGTGTACATTTTAAGCTTTTAAAACCTGTATATACGTATTGAAGATGTATATAATGACTTCTATAAACGAGGACAACATTTTCAGTTAAAATACAAAACCGGAACATAGCTTTACGCCGTGCTTAAATGAATTTCACTAATTTGGCGGTGGCGTATTCCAACAATAGTTGATACTATTACAATTAAGATGTGAAGTGTTTCCATAATGTTGGAAAGTTAATTTACCTCCAGTGCTAATTAAAGACAACATTGATACTCTTCAAACAAACTGACCTCAGCCAGAGGGCAGAAAGAAAAGGAGAACATTCTCCCATTATTGCCTAGCAATAAACTTTGATGATGATCCTTAAATATTTCGTTATTACAAGTGGTTAAGACGTTGTGGCAATTTAAAAAAAATTCTTAAACGGGTTAATGCATCTTTAAATCTGAGTCGTTATACAATAATTAGTTGTAAATAGTACACATTTTAAAAACAAAAAAAGCATATTTTCCATTAAAATTTTCAACCAGGCTACATAACTCTTATCCATTATGAAACTTTACGAGTTATTGTGCTCCTTTTAGATTTTCTTCTAAAGTCTCTCAAACAGCGACATTATACTAAATTTGATGAGTTTTCTGTTACATTATTTAATGAATGTTTGAGGTAATGTAAGGCAAAGGATCAACGACTATATCATTAGAAATCTGTTCGAAGAGGATAACCAGGAAGCGATTATAATGCCAGATAGTGCGTGAAAGAATGTAATAAGAAGCGTTACTTCCTGTAAACAAACCAGCAACTGCACGCACAGAGTATGGATTACAACAAACATTATATTTGGCTTGTTTGGCTTTACATCGTGTAAGTCGGTGTAAAGTAATTATAGTAGACGTGTTTTCAACCAGCTATTTAATGGGTAAGAGCAATTCTTGACCGGTACATACATGCAAACTAGTTAACATAAACGCAAAAAGTTCGCACGACATAATGTAGTCATGAATTGATCTCGCGACAAGAGTGTTCCTCCTGTCCACTTGTTATAAACTATCAATAAGTGTTTTGGGTATGAGATCGTTTACAGGCAGTCTTAAGAATTTGTGTAAATTGTTTTGTTTTTTTGGAAATACGTCTAGTTTGTTTTTTCTTATTCCCAGGTTCCTGCTTGAATCTTACGTCTGCGTTTTAAACATTGTTAATTCCACATGAATTCTAAAAGCGTACTTCCAGTGTAAATGCTGGACAGGACTGTCATGGTCTTATAATTGATAGCTGTGCTGCTCAGTCGGTACAGCATCATTTGGTGATTGATTGGAGGTTTTAATTTATCTTGTTTACGTTATATGTCATGTCATTCCAAGCGCAAAAAACATATACCGGTTCCATATATACCGGTTCTTAGCCTTATGTCAGAAGGCTTCAGTGTTCTATAACTAATTATTACACGTAAATTGTGATAATTGTTTTTTTACATTAGAACAATATTTTTGTGACCACTTCTTAACATAAGATACGATATGACATTTTATTTGAAATCAGCCTTAAAAAACGTTAAGGCACAGGAAGCTATTATTATACAGTATACTATCTGTATACATTGGCTGCATTTTTAAGCTAAATAAGATGTATGCAAGCATACTTAAATATGCATGCTATCAATTGAAATGAAGTGTTTTTGCATATTGTAAGATCTTTAAAATTGATAAATTCTACGTACTGATAATTCATACAAAGCATTATATAATATTCTCAAAGATGCTAAAGCTACAAAATGGTTGATAAAAATGCATTCAATCATATTGTTTGGTGCTTTTCGACTTCATTCAAATAATTTGAATCCATGTTACAATGCACTCTCCCCGTTAGATACCAGGTATACTGCCCACCTATGCTAAGAAGTCGTCTTGAACATAAATACTTTTTACTATGACAGAAACGCCAAATCTAGTGCGATTTTTAAAATATACTTTGAGGCCCGTGGCCGTGGCTTAGTGGTAGCGAGTGTGCTTCCTAAACTGAACCAGCTTCTATTTACAGTCCACGGGATCGAGTCCACCTGTCGAACATTAGGTATATGACCTAGTGACATGTTGTGGCTCAGGCAATTGCGGGGGTGTTTTGTTTACGAGGTTTCCTCGCGGTTACCATCGTGATAAGGCTGTGTACAGCGTGAACTGGAAACTCCGTCGTCATACAAGCTGAAATACCCTTGAGTTCGACGTAAAACACCAATCAAACAATCAAACAAATAAATATACTTTGTACACTCTAACAAAAACAAAAAACTCACAAATGGTATATGTGATGGAGGTTATATTCCTTCTTACTGTCATCTCACTCATATCACGACGTGGCAACCAGTTGGTTAAAGGATACAACCATCGACCTTACTGGCAATATACCGAATAAGACAGGATAACAATGATTTTAGAATAAATTTATAAAAAATGAAAGAAGTAAAAAACAAATCAACAAGTAACGGAAATGAACATTCGGCTGTTATTTATAATCGAATTGTTCTGAATGATTCGGTCCATGTTATGCAAAGCTGAAATCCCACTTCAGATTTAATCTTATGACAGCCATAACCAAGAGCACACGTCAAACAAAACGCGAGGTAAATTTAATTTTGTAGATTGGTCTCGTCTGGAGGATTAGGTTTGGTCAATACAAACTCAATATGCCAGTCTATAAATCTGACGAGTGAGGCTCGAGACTTATAGTAATGGTTCCAGCAAAGCGAACTGATCGATTATCGTCAATTTATCTTCATATTTGAGAGTCAATGTTTGTAGTACACCACTCTTGAGACACTTAACCCGATCACCATTGTGCCCTTCACCTATTCTGACAAGACTTGGTCCATATCCAGGTTTCTCATAGGAACTGTTGTTTGCTCTAACGGTCCATTTTGACGTTGTAAGTAAAATCTGATTCTCGGCCTTTATAATACGTTTTTGACAATGAACAATAGATGCCAACAGGCACAATTGCCATATGTTCTTCAGTTTGACTGTAAACAGGTACAGCAGTATATCGGAATTGATAAAAGTTTCAAACAGAATTAGTGTAACGAGTTCTACATAGATGTTAATTAAACTCTTATCGTTTACTGAATACTTATTTTCGAAATTTTCACTGTCAAATACTCAATATTACAACATTGGTTCCATATGGTACATCAGTCTAGAATATCTCTATATGTGGGTGGCCTAGGCATATAGCTTGACACTTTTCTGTAATGGTCCGGTAACACAGTAAGTGAATATACCCCCCTCCCCTCCCCTTCATCCGTGGTTAAATCGGTTGATACAAATTCGTTGCTTGCTCCACAGGTGTGTATTTGTAAAGAACATGCATTGTTTAGTAAATGCGATTATATATTAGATGCCAACTGAAATAATTATCACCAATGAATAAAGATCGGATATTGAGCTATCAGGATAACATGTAAATGTAACGCTATATCCAATTTGATGGAGCATATTTTTTTCTAGTTGTCAAGTTATCCAGGGTTTATCCACTCACAAATGGTATATATGATAGGGTTATATTCCTTCTTAAGGTCATTTCACTTATATGACGACGTGGCAACCAGTTGGTTAAAGGATAGCACCATCGACCTTACTGGCAATATACCGAATAAGACAGGATAACAATGGTATTAGAATAAATTTTAAAAAAATGAAAGCGTTAAAAAACAAATCAACAAGTAACGGAAATGAACATTCGGCTGCTATTTATAATCGAATTGTTCTGAATGATTCAGTCATTTTGATACAAAGCTGAAATCCTACTTCAGTTTGAGTATTATGACGGCCATAATAACCAAGAACACGCGCCAAAACGCGAGTCAAATTTAATTTTGTAGAATGGTCTCGCCTGGAGGAATAGGTTTAGTCAATACAAACTCAATATGCCAGTCTATAAATCTGACGAGTGAGGCTCCAGAATTATAGTAATGGTTTCGACAAAGCGAACTGATCGATTAGCGTCAATTTATCTTCATATTTGAGAGTCAATGTTTGTAGTACACCACTCTTGGGACACTTAATCCGATCATCATTGTCTGCCTCAGCTATTCTGACAAGACTTGGTCTATATCCCGGTCTCTTATAGGAACTGTCGTTTGCTTCAATGGTCGATTTAAACCTTGTAATTAAAATCTGATTCTTTGAACAATATATGCCAATAGGATATATGAACTTTGACAGACTGTATAAGGGCACAATTGCATATGTTCTTCGGGTTAACTGTAAACAGGTACAGCAGTATATCGGAATTGATAGGAGTTTCAGACAGTGTTGCCAAACGTCTCTCGGATCTTATTGTTATATCTGCCACGCTTTACTTCCGTTAGAGGTCTATTCCCGAAGCACACTTGGCGGGCTATGGAATCCTTTATTTGCACAAGGACGCTAAGGTCATGGGCTTTTGATTATATACTTATATAAAATTGCAACAATTTGGCTCCTTGCTAATGCTTAAACCAGTGAAATGTCGCATGGATGTAGATTTGGTATCAATTTAATTGTCATATTGCGTTTCATTCAGGGCTTGTTCTCTCCCATTAGGTTTTAGCAACTGTAGTTAATGCCCTCAGGTTTGCCCTTGGTCTCTGCCACAAAGTTATCGTATCCGTTCACAAAGATTTAATCCGTTTTTATAGGAATCTTGTACTTGATATAGGGCTTGGCCTGACCCTCCAGCGGAACCCTTGTTCAAGTACGCTTACGTCATGGCCAGGGCGTTTCGGTATAAACCGCAATATATAACAGTAACTGCAACAGTTTCAGTCTTTGCAAATTCGAAACAAAACAACAGTAAAATATGGAAAGGACTTTTGACTGTCAGCATTTTAAAGCTTTCCTTCTTCATCAAAATTACCATCAGCAATTTTTTGCAATAAAATGTCTGCTGGCGAATCTGGCAAGTCTATGTAACGTGTTCTTGACATATGTTTCGTTCGTCTCCATCTTTGCGATTTTTCAATTATTGTGGCGTATTTTTAGACTATATTTGTATGTATGATTGGTGGCGTGTTTTAACGCAACATTAGCTAATTCACGACTAATTCGAAGTCTACTATTATTGTTCTGATGAAGTGCTTGAATAATTGCCAAATCATTTTGATGAATCTTAAATTAATGATCAGTTTCGAGCAACATCGGTGTTCACTAATTTATACAGAGAAGTCTTGGTTTGGTGCACTTTATCTGATGGCGCTTTTTCCCCAAAGGAATATTTCCAGGTTCTATTTTTGTTTCACGATTGTTTTTATAGGAACCTGACAATATTCATCTTCATTTAACTGACAGGAACATGTAGATCAATTCAATATAATGTCCCTGAAATCTATACCATTTAATACTGGCGTACAGCTTTGTTGCAATAGTCCAATTAGGACCAAAATGCAGACCCAAGCACCAGGGGGTTTATTCCTTGATCTAGACAAATAAGCCGATAGCATTTTTAGGGTCATTTCATGAAAGTATTTCTGTAGCAGAGATAGACATAATGCTCATGACTTTTTGTTTCTGAATCCGTGTGTTATATCTTTTATTTGAAATCATTGTCCGACATACATTTGTGGGTGGGCAACAAGGACAAAAGAGATATGTATAGTAATGGTTAAATGAAATAAAGCATAGAATCGGAAATATACACATGAACACATGACTGATGTAACATAAAAATCTAAAAGATAAAATCATTATACAGTAGAAATAAATAAATTGCGTTATATACAATGATAAAATGTTATCGGTTGTTAGCCCAAATATCAGATAACAAATTGTTTAAAGAGCTTATTATCGTTCCTTCAAAAAGAGAGTCGTTTGGTAAAACAAACTGAATATAAAAAACTGTGTATTCGGCACATAAAGTATATAGTTGAATGAATCCTGAGTAAGGTTGAGATAATTTAGAGGACATCGTTGCATGTACTAATTCATTAAGGAGTGTAGGACATCAAAGCAAAAGTTAATACATCAGATGACTTACGTGTATAGATAATTCAGATAAATTCAATATATTGTCACCGAATCGACGACAATTTCCCATCTATAATCAACATACGTTTCAATTTGACATTTCCATTTAGCATGTCTTCAATAAATCTGCAAAGATCTTGTGATCTTAGCTGGGTCGGAATGAGCTGTCCTGACTTTGAAGGTTGATATCGGAATCTGGACATGACGTTTGGCCAGCCGTTTAATAGATGATCATAATCAAATAATGAGAAATGATGTTTCCTTCAGCCTGTACCTAAAGCCACCCGCCACGCCACAAGCATAAACAACAACAACATTCGCCAACACAGACGCAGCACAAGGACACAACAAAAATATTGGATTCTAAAATTACTAGAGTATCAGGAAGCTCTCTCCAACAGCATGCAAGTTAATTATATAAAGAACAGGTTGATAGAGCTGCAGTTCATATAAGACAGCAATAACGATCGTATTCGTAGATTCATTGCATTTTTCCCTAACCAACGAGTTAGCATTCCTCTCTAAAAACCTATCTTGATTATTGTAGCATAATTCACTGTAAGCGAACACAATATGATTAGAATTAAATAATATTGCTTTTGTTCAAGTATCCAATTATTTCAGTTTTCACGAGAACCGAGCACTGGATAGTAAACAACGTGTACATTGCATGAGAAATTACTGCAAATAGTGTGCCGATACATTGACTTGGGTTTGCCCCTCCATAAGGATATTATGATTAGATTGCTTTAATGTTTCAGGTTTTACCACATTTACAAATCTAAACGGTAAAAAAAAATCAGCCAGATTATTAATCAAGCGACTTCAGGTTTAGTACCGGTACATACAGTACTCAACAAACCTTCGAAATGATTTCCCGTTCAGTTGTAGGCATGTAGGTTGGAATATGGGCTGAACAAAACATTTTCGAATAACGTTATAATACTTGACATTGCTTACCCTCATGCTGTTTAGAAAACGGCAAGTTTGAAACTGTCATTAAACAATAGAATAATAAAGTTTGGATAACGAATTTGTTACTGTGAACAAAACAGGAGTACTGCACGCTGTGTTAGCGTCATGTTCATTTGAGCAACGCGAGCCTTGGGTTAATTCTTTCACCACTCGCTCGAACAGCATTAATACTGTTCCAATTTACTGTGCGACATCTTCTTTATTTTTTCAAGAAAATACTTCGATAAAAGTCTACTTTTATCCTTCTTTATTCTTCGCGGGTGGTTGGTGGCATCTTCATGTCGCCCTGGTGCGCCGAGAGCTAATGGGGAACAGGAAGCCGATCTGTTTGTGGTGTCTGTATTGCGTCCTGTTGTTGTCCCTTTTTTGTCCCGTGATGTTTGCGGTAGTTGTCAGTGGTGTCGAGGGTGGTTTCCTTCAACAATTGGGCTGGCACGTCCTCATATTAGTGAAATACCCTTGAGTACAACGTTAATCCCCAGTTAAACAAATCTGAAGAAAATATTTCTATAAAAGTCTACTTTTCAGTATTATTGATGACTTGATATAATTGTGATATAAATTATTGCTTTTCCAAATATCCCGACTGGAATTCCATTAAATTTTAACTGGCAGACATATTTGGATAGCCAAATATTCCATTGTTAGCCGCTATTGTTGGGTCGTCTAATTAATAGCCGGAAGCCAGAAATCTCTTTACTAACATTTATACCAAATGTACAGGCCTTTAACTTTCTACTGTCCTTGTTGTTTTTACAATTTTTAAAAAAATTTACTATTTATGTGGCTGGACTTATGTTTAGTGTGCATAACCTACGACGACATTTTCACGATTGTTATGATGATGACTTTATCGACAGATAAACGTGCGAGACGTTCTTGTAAACCATTCTTAAACATTTATTAGGGAGCGATACTGTAAATTATTGATACATCGGTTCATTGAAGTAAAAGACATATCGCATATATGACAGCAAACGTTTGTTTGTTTGACTGGTGTTTAACGTCGTGCTCAAGGGTATTTTACTTATATGACGACGGACAGAAATGACAGCAAACGAGCACACAGTAACATAAGTATAATGTGCAAACATATATACACTGTTGAAAACAATATTTGCACTGTAAGCTGTAATACTGTTGACAAAATACAAGTGAATCCTTTACTGGACTGAGCACACGTTTAAGCCGGGTTTTCTATTGGGAAGTGTCCAATGTATGCCCACATGCGAGGACAAATCTTGTCAAAAGTAACACACTTTTTAAGACAGTAAAAATGTGTAAAACAGTAAGAGTGTGGAATAATGTCAACATAACCGGACAATAAACCCCGTTTGTAGGGCAGAACACAAATGTTACTTAAGGCAACCATCAAGTACCACGTTAAGATATGGACAGTAGCTTTGTACATCTGTCTTTGGGTCATTTTTCTCGATCTCACTGTATCAGTTCCGAAAGCTGTTTATATGCTAATGGGATGATTTTCCAGATCACATGGACAGAAGAATAATCCAGGTTTATTCGCAATTGTCAAACCTTTCAAATCCAACAAAATACTTATTCATTTCACAGTTTAAGTTCCTGATCAGGAAAGATTTCACACATTTGATTACATATCTTAACATTTAGATACCCAACAACAAAATATTGGAACATCATTTGGAACAATACTTTGCTGTGTCAAACTATACAAACCTAGTCAAAAAGTCAATATTTACAAGTCATCTAGAAATATAGAAATACGTATAGCAACTGTTAGTTGGTATATTAGCATGTTAGCTCTAACCCCTATAAAACAAAACAGCGTGTGGTGCATGAAATATTCAAATTATTAACTTTGGATAACAGTTTTTAAGCGAACATTGTTAACTCTGTGGCAAAATAAATTCATGTATCGACATCTTATCGAGACGGCCAATCTGGGAAGAGTAAAATTCAGGTCATGTAGTCTTTCAATGATAATCAAAGTTGAAGGACATTGATAAAGATCATTCATGTTGCCTGTGCGAGATGGGATAGTAAAATCTGTCTATATGCTAATAAATAACGTTTATCTATAACGGTCTATCATGTAGATTAAACGCGGGCTCGTGACTTTTGTCTACTAAACTTCACATTGTTTGAAGGGCGTACAATACTCTATCGAGTTGAATGTTAAATGTAATCGTAAGACTTGCATTATAATCTACTTTTCCGTATAACATTCGTTAAACGATACATCCTAAACGTGACGTACATGTACAACGTATCACAAAAGGACATCACAAATACGCGAAAATCATTAAAAGTGGATTATAATCTTGGTGAAACGATCATAAAATAATACCCCTGTCCTTTCATTCACTCTTCTTTAAATCTGTCCCCATATGTTTGCTGGCTGCTTCAATTGGATATCGGTTTAGGTGAATATTTTCCGCATCTCTCCATAAAGGAAGTGTACCCTTATTTTGTTTATAAAAGAGTAATAGGTACTCTATAAAGATGTCCTTGTGCCAATGCAATATCGGTTCTAAACCGGACATCGATGACATGAACACGATACTTTTAATATGTGTCTTTTTGGCTTTTAATAACAACCTCGGATCGCGTAATTCCCTTTGATACAGTTTTACATTTGTCAGTCTTGTTGATTGACGGCTGCTGTATTTCATCTATGAAATCTTGGCTTTCACATTTTCTAAGCTGTGTATTAACCTGAGGAATTACACCCTGATATCGAAATTTATACAAATGAGTACAAACACTTTATTGTTGAAACTTTGACATATCATCTAGGGTTTGATCCGAAAGGATTATTTATCAATAAAATAATTACTGATTAGAATGAACCCAGGCTTGGGTCTTTCTCGAAATGTGAAATGTGTGTCCTGATATATAGGAAAGAGGACACTGTGTAAATTCCTTTTTCCTATTCAGTGCTGTTAGGAATGCGTTACAACGGGTCATTCAGGTTCATGGAGATACCCAAGCGTAATTCATTTAACATACTATATTAGAATATATCTCGGTATGTAATTTGTTCAGGAGGAATCCGGGTTTCATAGTTGCTTTCACAAGCGTAGTTCATGGACAAACCACCGTATAGCACATTTTATTCGTACCGCAATCGATACAAAAATAGATGACTAAAGCTTCATTCAATCGCAGACTTTTCCACAGTAATAATAATGCATAGATACCGGTTACTATTTATATCGGTTTCGACTATTATTTATCGTTATCTATCATTATTTCACGATATCGGTGAATTTCACCGAGTAATTGATATCGATACATGGTGTGTCCAGTTTAGCAATTGGACATTATGAATAGATCTTACTTCAATTATGGAGGTTCTCCGTATGGAAAAAGAATACTGGATGTCGTTAAATGAATAAATAAGTTGTTTATACCCAAGATTTTTTTATAAAGATATTTACAATTAAGTAACGATATACATATTCTCTCATTGAAATAAATAATTTTATAAAACTATTTTATGGACTATGTTTCCTCTATGAAGGGCTTGTTTGAAAACTTTCTCTGTGGTGTTATCGTAGAAGGTCTTTGTTCCGTTAATTCTCTTAAACTCGCCGTCTCTACACATGGAACAGCAATTGATAATGGATTCACAATTTTTCAACACTGAGCAAATGTAGGCTATCCACATAATATGTTTAACCTTATGTTGGCAGTTGGGGACGTTTTAACCATGTTGGGGACGTTTTAACCCTATCTTGGGGACGTTTTGGCTTTATGATGGGGACGTTTTGGTTGGGGACGTTTTGACATGGGGACGTTTTGAACTGATACCTTATCGTCAAGTTCCTACAGCAGGTCGGTGTGTGTTATAAAAATTATTTTTATGAATGAGTGTAAATAACTATAATTGATTGAAAAGTTTTAAAACAATATTTAAAATGCTTAATCCAAAATGAAACTTAATATTTTCCTAAAAGCAACCACACTGACACAGGGATGTAGATCAATTAAAATCAAAGAATCATCTTATGTTCTAGATAACTCCCAGAGACAAGCTTCTTAATAAACCTTAATCTCGAATTATGTTAGGGGAAACCTGCAGACTCGCAAGAGAAGGTAATGACCATACTATGGTGTATTAAGTATTGTTAAAAATGTAGTTAACAAGATATTTAGCATAGGTTATGAACAAATCCGCCTACAAATAAGTGTTTCGGAGATACAGGGATTAACAGATGAATATGTCTGTTAAAGATAATGAGTTACAACCATTCTGATACAAAGGGAAGTTTCGCCAAAACCAGTCTTTTAATAGATTTTTGTTTATCTTGTATGCTATAATGAGCCTTTGTGAGAGAGAAGACATTTTAGGTACAAGATATTGATATTTCTGTAAAAGGAGACTAGCAAACTGGGTGCTAAGCTGGTTATATAGGAAAATAAATAGAATTATTTTTTCTTAGACCCTTTACCTGGTTTTCAATGGAACCCAATGGATACAAGGTTTGAATAATTTTAATCCAATACGTCCATCTATCTAAACGTTTCTGTTTGGTTTCTTCTTTGGAGAGAAGAATTTGTATTTTTTCAATCGGCATGATTTCGAAATGATTTTGATCCGAATGAACAGGAAGAGCAAAATATTCTACATTGTCACCTAATTCACTCAGTCTTATTTTTAGTGCACTTGGATAAATTAACAATGAAATGTGGAGTCTATTTTATTCTGTTGACATTTACTCATTTTGCAATATTTGTAGACATAAAACTAGGATTTTCACCACGTTTACCTGGAAGCAATCCTGACTATTCAAGCTTTCCAAAAATGTATACGTATAAATGGTTCAGATTTATATTCTTCTGTGTCAGAACCTTTTTGTTATTGAAATTCGACCAAGGGGTGCAGTTCAGCAAAACCATAATTAAATGTGAGTGAAATAACTCTGAAATACGGCGTTGAGCCCCAATAAAACAAACACATAATCCTCACCTTATACATTTCAACTTACATTGACACAAGTGTGGTAAGCCTACCTATACAACACTGGACGACATGTGCATGTTTTACAATATTGTCATGGAAAATCATTTCATCTAGATTGATAGTCACAGAACGACAGCCGACTCCAAAAAGTGTGATTTTCTTTATTTGTTGCCATTAGTCTCGAGGGAAGGGCCCTTCATCCAATAGGCTGGCACGTCGTGTAAAGGGTGACCGAATCTTATATGTAAGGACTGTATTGAACCCCTGCCAAACAAACAATACAATACTTCTAGCGGATTTATCATGCCCACCTTCATGGAATATTATTGCTTCAGTTCGGTGGTTATTAGGATACAGGTGTTATATCTTAGCTAGAACTACCTGCAAACATGTGTCAATGTAATATAATTTTTTTTTATTAATTTTGACTAGAACCCTTCATTTTGACATTTGTTTTGCCTTTCTGAAATCTTCTTTCATAATCTTGATAAAGCAAAAAGTTTGAACAAAAATTAAGTATATTAGAATGTTGTTTTAATATTTAAATGGTAAAATGCTTGCAGAGGGATTACGGGATTATTTCACCTCAACTGGCTGCTGATTATTACCACAAACCAAATACCCGCTAAAGACAAGAAAAGGTAAGAGTCGCATTTCTTTCTCCTGACTAGCGGTAGAGTCCTTAGAACAAAACTAACAAATATGCATATATAAACTGCCTTGTGCAGGGTCGACTGGAAATCAAATTATAAATAGCATGATAAGTATTAGTATAATCTGCTAAAATACAGCAACCACAGACATGTTAATAAATATATTAGTAGTATAAGGGAAGGGGGTTCTGGACCACTTTTCCTGGGGCCCTCCTGAGACCCTCCCCCTAGCCCTGGGCGGCTCCCAGTGGTAGTTCCGATTGCCTTCTTGTATATATCAAGCAGATAGCACTCCACGTACACAA
>JARFOD010075331.1:8780-20953 GCA_031763545.1 Mopalia muscosa
CCCCCCCCCCCCCCCCCCCCCCCCCCCCCCCCCCCCCCCCCCCCCCCCCCCAAAGTCCTACAGCAATGAAGGCATGATTTGGTTATCTTTAAGGTTTGAAAGAATTTATCAATTGTTGCTAAGAAGCTCTTAAAGCTAACAGGCAACACAAATCAGATATGGTTTGGTGAAGTTACTTTGCGTCTTTATCATTTCCTGTAATGTCGTTCTGTGTTGCCAGTGACGTTAAGGGCGATTTCCTTCACCCATGGATCAAATCAAACTATCATAGTGGAAGCGTATATAATATACGGAAATGGGCATATCCGATCATTTCATATAGTTTGGGAACGTACTGAGTTTGAACACTTCTAATCGTGTAGTTGTCCTACAGTGGAATCTCAAGCAGCATGATGCATTGTGGGAGACGGAGACCAGGCTAGGAATATGGCGTGACACATTTACTTGGACCGTGATGTTCCACTTTTTAAAACAAGGCTACTGGACTATTTAAGGTCGCAATTGATATACAAAATGTATCACATATAGCGCGCATAGACCACCATAATACGGAGGCTGCGATCCAAATTAAACAACCAACCAACAAAAATGTATCACAGCAGTCAGATTACAAAAAACTATTGGACAGTAAAAGTCGGTAAGTATCAAAACTTAAAATTACAGGATAAGGAGCGCTCAAACTTTGTATCTCTAGATAAGGTTACATGACGATCAGGGATACAGAACTCTGCATCTATGGAAACAAAAGAATTCGTCTGGCGATTTTCCATTAAGTTCATTTTAAAAACATTGGTGTCTATGTAAACCCTATGCCTCCCGGACAACTCCGGGTCCAGCCAAAACTTCCTAGGATCGCAATCCAGCGAGGCCTTTTTTGGGGGGAGGAAATACTATGTTTGGTTATGATTAGGGGAATTTGAAGTGGGTCTTAGCTTCTCTCTGCGTGGTGTAAGGTGTACTTACGAATCAATATTTTTCGAGAAAATGAGCCGAAATTCGGCAGACGATTTTTTTAACAGATAGGACGTGACCTGTCTATGGAACGGCTATGAAACAGTGGCTACCGTTGAGTTGGCAGGCTGTCGTCTGAGTGAACAATGAACAATCCGAATCAGGTCGGATAAATAATCATAAATACCGTCGTGCTAGACGTGTTTATCGCGGTTTATCTTTAATGTCTGGGCCATGCAGTATTGTCGTTCTTATGTCGTTGCACACAAACATATACATATACATAAAATAATTTTTAAATGGCAGTTTGAAGTTATCAAAAAAGTTATATATTATGCTGAATAAAAAGGTTAAGTACATCAAGATTTTAAAAACTTATATAGATCAGGTATTTGTATTGTGTAGGTTTTTTTATGTTTGTGGGTAGTGTGCATTAAAGGGAGGTAAAAAAGTGTTTGGTGGCAAAATGAACGAGTTGGGTGCATACATTGATAACACGACCAAATGACGATACCATGCACGGTTATGAGAATCCCGCGTAATCACGTTGTGCAAAACCGATCTGTCAAAACACCATTCTGAGTTTAAAATAAGAACACTAAACATTTGTCTTTTTTTTTCTCAAGTTTTTATGCGCTAAGAAGGAAAACTTATAGAGTTTCACAAAGTTGATTTCTAGCAAACAATCGTCTAAGTTCCAACAGATGGTAGATGGTAATCATGCAATTGGCACAAAACATATACCCGACAACATATTACCTTCATGGGTAGAAAAAACCCCGCCCTTAGTAAGAATTATACAAGTTTTTAAATAAATAGCAACCAAAAGGACACAACATATTATGGGTAAATAGTTTAGAACAGTTGTAATCGGAGTTTACTTATCTTCTTATAAGCACATTTGTGATTTTATTGTGTGCTGTACAGTATATACTCTACGTCACGGAACAAAACTTCTCCACGTTTATTAGATGCCTTAACTTTGGAAAAGTTACAGATACTTAATACAAATGCTTACAGACATACCGCGTCTATCAGATTTTAGAGATTTTTGCCACTTTATATCATAACAGCCCCTTGCATATGTACACCAAACTCATCTATACGCATGTATAAGACGAGGAGAGAGTCCAAGCCGAACAATTTTAAAGTCAAGTTATACAAATATCGGTTCACACTAACCCTCAGAAATAAATGATTCTCTTCCCATAAATCTGGTTTCATTTCACGAAGACATTTTTGACTCAAATTGAAATGGTGGCCATGTGTGCCTTTCGAATATCATTTTTATTTCGTGGCTGCAGTTTCCATTTATCAACCAGACATGCATCTTATAATTATTTTTATTATTTCATTAATTCTGTAAGCAACAGCTGATTGGTTTGACGGATTCTTTTGTAATATAAAAGATCTTTTCATCTTTTAATATATATTATGATTGTTCAATACGAATTGACCATGAATACGATGGTCGATAATGGAGCTTTGACCATGCCGAAAATGGGCCCCGGAATCTTGAGACCATGTTTATAATGGTCCGGGTGCTTTATGATTTTAATCTCCATTATTGGGGTCACATATTGGCCGATATTACGTTTATTGGTCGTATATTCTTTCGTTTAGACATATTTCACAATCTTACCGCTAACTGAAAGCTACCGTAAACCTTATGGGACAACAATGAGAAAAGATATGAAGTTAAATATAGCAACGCTGGGTTTCTAAAATGACTTTAAAAACTTCGTCTTTGTTATATGGTAGACCAAAGTCACATTCCGAGAAACGACAATTAAGATTTTAGTACATGTGGGAAAAAAACGATGCGTTTTCTCACATTAGGCCCTATATGTACACGACATATTGTTTAAAAGTAAATATTTTGGTGTATGTGGGGAATAACTTAACTTTAGTAACTAACAGAAATATTTCAGAGAATCATAATTTTTATAATTTTTAAGTTAGTACTTGTTGGTAAGTATAAGACATTCTGATCGCGTATTCCGTAATGCTATGTCACTTGAAGACATTCCTATCGCGCTATTCTTTATGCTATGTCAGTTAAAGGCAGCGTAACAGTGTATTTTCAAATCTAATTGCTGGATAAGCTTCAGTCTTGGAGAGATTTAAAAAACAGCTGGTAAGATTATAAAAGTAAATGTCCCAATTTTTAAAACTATGCTGTAGATGAAATACGACAAGACAACATTAAAACAAAGGAACACTTTAAAGTAATAGGAAGATAAATCAAAGAAAAGGTGAAAATGAAAGCCTAAAACATTAGATCAATGATCTGAGCGAAAAATATCTTTATAAAGGAGCAAGGTCAATGAGAGATAATTTATTGTTCCATGAACAAGCAAATGAAGACACCGAATCGGTTTCTGAGAATATGGGTATAGACGAATATCTGGAGTTTGAGAGAGTACACTGTATACGCTGACAATCTACAGGTTCCTCCAGCAGACCACGTCCTATTGTTGCGAAGTTCTCAAAATATAAATCCCGTGAATTTGTGTGTCTGAAAGCTTTAGGAAAACTGTATGGTACTCAGTGTTACATACAAATATCCTACAGATATCGTTGAGAAACGAAAATGTTTTTGGCCAGTCATGAGACCATTCTAAAATATAATCGATTCTACTTCCTACGTCGCCCCAAATATTGTCGGAAATTAATGCGCGTTGGTCAGGCATAGCCTACGAGAGTTGTCTTAGTCTCGTCCACTCGTCATGTGGCTAATGTTGTTGTCGACAAACTGTACATTGACCATAGATAATATGATGGAAAACTAACCTTACCCACCTTCAAGTGGAAAACTATCTCCAAAGGCATCAGTGTTATTGACTATGCTATACATAGCGCCTCTCTTTTCAAAGATGTAATAGACTTCAGAGTAGAAGTATTTAATAATTTGCCTTCAGATATACACTGTCCTATATATATACTATTTTGGGGTTGACAAATTCACCTGTAAGTACTTCCGAAATTAACGAGGGTGGTACAAGCCAATGAAATTGGACTTATGACAGAGAAGAGAACTTCCTGATTATTATTGATAAAAGTGCAATTAAAATAACTTACAATCAATAAATAGAATTTTCCCGACGATTTACAAAATATGTTAAATAATTTTGAAGATTATTGTGATCTATGGAAGCTGGATGTGAACTTCTTAACCGTGAATCACACCCTTAGGTTTACAAAAAAAGGTTTCGCTATTGATATTTTGGATTAGTTTTGTTATTAAGGAGTCCTGCTGAACTAAAATCCGAAGTTCACATTTGCTATAACACAACTTATTTCACAGGCTAGAAAGAGGATGTTTGGTTAACAAGGAAAATTCTAAATTTATCCTGACGCATATAGATTATCAACTCAGTTTGTTTGATAGAATATAGTTTTACCCGTTTCAACATAAAATTAAGTCTGGGGTTTATCTAATTAAAATTTTATCGAAACCTTTTGCTTACGATACCTTAAACATTACTCTGATTAAAAAAATCCACTCGATCAAATTTTATGGTTTAGCCCCATGGAGAGGGGATGCTGTTGGCGAGGATCTTTATCACACTGTATAAAGGCCGACAAAAACTGCTCTTTTCTATTTATTGACGCCAATCAAGATAGCATTAACAGCATTAAAACTACTGACTTACAGGACTTTGACTTGACCAGGCGCAATATATTATATAGCGGGTCGGCGTTTTCTGATTGGTTAAAGTATATATTATTTAGAACATCATAGTTTTGCGTAACGTCAATAAGAAAATAACACATAATCATCAAGTCATATAATAAAATCCGTTATGAAAAGTATATACGCATTCGTGGTATTGCTTGTGTGACATTTGTTTGTTTGATTAGACTAACGCCGTACTCAATGGTATTTCACCGTTATGACGACGGATTGTCCAAGTCACATTGCTCCTTGCCTAATTACGGTGGAAAACAGAGTGGCACCTCTTAAAAACCTTCCCCGCGATTGCCGGAGCCATACCGTGTGACGCTTGCGTGACAAGATATCGATATAAATGGACATATATATACCATAATGATTGTAAAGATTATGTTGCTTGCAGGTTGTGAAAAACTCTCAACTAAAAATTAAGTGCATTCAGTATTAAAGCGTTTACATTTCTAGCTTCTTCCGATTGCGCACTAGTGTGAAAAGGACAACCATAGCGTGACTCCTTGTGGGATGGGAATGTTTTAAAGTCAAGTACAATAGGGAAACCAGGCGCAAACTCAATTTATATTAATGTGCCAGACTTGTGGAAACGGAATGGATTTGACACCTACTCAATAAAAGCTCACCAAATCTTGACACAAAGCCATACGAATAACCAATGACAGAATCACAGGGAATACAATTAATTTACCACAATTCATCTCAGGAGACCATTGTACTTAATGCACTGCTGACAGATTTGAAGAAAAACCGAAATACAGTTTAACAAAACTGCTAGTCGTCCTGTTTTCTTGTCTGGAAATTGAACGTCGGCCGAGATGTAAACGTCAGAACATTATATGCAATTTCATTAACCGAAAACTTTTAAAAACGGAAAAGCTGTCAATACCGTAAGGCGATTGCCTGAGTTAATAAACTGCCGTTATGTAACTTACGTGCCAAAGAGATGATTTTTTACATAATTTGATTTTGGGCGGGGTCGGGGAAGTGTGTGAGGTGGAGTTAGGGCGACGTGTGGTGCGAGCTCAATTATAAAGGGGGTAATATTTGTCCATAAAACCTACAGTGCTATTTTACGCTGTATTAAGCCATTTCCTTCCAAATATTTTCTACAAAGAAAGGTCAATGGACCGTATTTAGAATGACCGAGGATTGCATATATCTTGAAAAACAGGCATATCTCTGATACATTATTCGGTCCAGTCTAAATGTAGCAATATGATCTATACATATATATACATCCCTGTGCCAGTGTGATTGCTTTTAGAAATATATATATATATATATATATTGTTTTCAAAATGCCAAACTATATTCCATCAGCTCTGGGGAAATTGGTAAGATAATCGTCTGAGCCTGGTATATATTTTATATGTATATAGTAATTTGGATCTTACTCGTTTTTAATATTTTTTTAAACATAATTTTCAATCAGACTAAAATTAAGTTGGCCGCCATATCACAGGCCTTACGTTGACCAATCGGATAATTGATATTAAATACGGTCGTCACCATAGTAACTTACACTTTAATTAATGTGTGACACACTCAGGCGTCAGACTCATTGTAAAATTACAGCACAGAACAAAATTATAACATAGAGCAAAACGAGGTAGTATTTATTTTGACATTTTCTCAATCAGGGTCTAACATGAGTTATGGACCTTGGAAAAGTGCAAACAAAACACCAACTGGCGACAATCCTAGAGTTCTATTTATCTTTTGGTTTAAGAAGATAATATTAAAGACAAAGAACTGAGTACTATTTCCCATTAAACAAAATCGATACTGTTACACTATTGGATTAAACTGAGAGCAGTCTGAAATATAAAGCGGAAGAAAAAGTTATTTGTATAGTGTTAAGTAATAGAACGAGTTGACAATGGGTCTCTGTAGGATTGGTGTGGCCATTCACAGCGGTAAATCGGCGCCAAAAAATAGACCAACTCCCCTTCAATACAAACACGTGATCTGGTTTACTCTGTGGTTGCCATATCTTCATAACATCGGTTTGTCGCCTCCAAATATCAATTGTTTCTTTCTTTAATTAACGAAATCTTCAAAACAAATATCGTGTAAACTTCTAGGCGCCATGTAATACAAATGCGTTCGTCAGAAACTATAGCGTTCAGAGTTGATATATAGTTAGCAAGCGTATGGCTAAAAGGCCTAATAGACAAGCTCAAATAAAAACCCAGATATATTTACAATTTTTAAGGACATTTGTTACATTTCTATATTATTTCTCTCGTTGTTCTGGACTTTTGTGGTTGTTTATATTATTTAAATACGAATGAAATATCAGGATTTTCTTAACGTATAAATGCGATATTTCACTTGAATGTTTTTGTTGTTACTCTCTGAACTTTTATCCTGCCCAGACTATAGGCGTTTTTTTGAGTGACGTGATCCCACTTCAGCATGGCATATTAAATGGCAGAGAGCAGTGTATATGGCGTAAGACCACTATTAATTACTTCCGTTTTGTCAGCCTCAAATATAGTTCATAGCAAAAATGGTGTGTAGTCTTGTTTTATTTATTCTGGCCCTGGGTATTGTTTTTTGTGTAGTATTTTGTATTGATGCGAAGTAATTGAGTAATTGAGGTTTCTGGTCAGTGTAATATCATAGCATAAATAGATCACATTTGGTGTATTTATCACCATTTGATGGAGGGGTGATTGTGCTGTTGTGCTGACATTCCGAGCCGGCTTGACAACACCTATAACCGTCCAGGCTCTGTAACTCAAGTTTTTTGACGGTCATCACATGTCAAGATTTGAACTGGAAACTCCAAAAGGACCGATTAAAGTATGTGGCAGGGGTTTTCGCTCAACGAAAGTTTAGGAGGGAGCTGTGGGGCCAAACGTTAACATTACGGCTTAGGGCAAATATGCCATATACTACACCAAACACGGATATAGTGAAATTGAGCGGTAAATTGATTTCAATTAGGCTGAGGAAATGAGGTGATACCTTAAATACAATGGCAGAATAACGACAAAAGTCGCATTTTAATTCCTTTTCAAATTACCCAGGCTCCAAACTGCTGGGCGTCAACAACACCGTGTTCCAAAAAATCGTGTAAAAAACTAAACCACGTATATGTGAGTTACGAGTCATTATAAATAGTTCTTAATTTGTATGGGGACAGATGAAGATTGTGACAATCTTATTGGGAAACATAAAAGAAACATTAATCTTGTATAGAAGCAAAAACAGATCTCATTTTAATGCACACACCATTGATAAATCATGCTTTTATAGGGTTACGGCGCAGGAATATCGAACGGAGTAAACAGTCCCAACGAGTCTGACACGGACATGATCGCAGCTGAACGTGGAATTTGTCATCGTTATGAGTTTATAGTTGATATAAATTATAAATAAAATACTACACAGTGAAAGTTAAATGCCATAAACATTGCTATCGTGAACGGTTTCAAGAATAATGGAACGCTCGAGTAATATGTATGATAATCAAATATCACTGTATAATATCCTGTACATGTATTCGGGGAGGGTGTTTTACGTTTTCGTTATTGTCAAAATATTACGGCCATATGGTGGCCAACATCCATAAAAGATCTCCGAGTTTAAACACAGACGCTATTTTATACCATCTCCCTAAATCACTCTATCGAGTATACAGTTTCAAATCGTATGAGATACTGTCTGAATTGTGTGTTGTCATTAATCTGAATTCGTTCTTTCGTATTTTATTTGAATTCAATGCCGTATTTCGACAAAAGCTACAGCGGGAATGGTTAATGACGGTTTGGGAGATCGCGTGTTGGTTTTCAGAAGAAAAATATTCAATCTTATTCTGCAAAAAACACTAAAAAGTAAAGGCATGCATCGAGCAAACCCGTTTTTAATACAGTTTAGAACGCGTTGCAGATTGTGACATTCTCTTTAAGCCTTTATACTTTGAAAAGTTTGTAAAACAATCGATTCCAGTATAAATTGTTTAATATAGTCTCTATGTGGACTCTTTCTGCCATGCATTTTCCAATAACGTAATTGAATATACAATAAATATGGGATCGTCTGACCGGAAACAAAGAATGATGACTATAAGACAAAATATATATTTTTTCTTTATGATTATAAATCCAGACGTATGGCTTTAAAATATGTGTTTCATTTGTCCGTTTTGTTGCCGTTACGGTTAACGCCTTGTCGGCTGCAGAAATCTACCAGTGAAACGGACAACCTGGATAAATGGTAATGGACAACAGTTTATAACAGAATTTTGAATGAGGATATTACATTGGCAGCTGGCACATTGTATATCTTACAGTCAAGTATGTTTTAATAAGTGTTTCATTCCTCCAGTAGCAACTTTACAATGCAAGAATGAATTCGATTTTCACACGTCAATGCCACATAATGACCACTCATTGTAAAATTTAACAGAAACTGTGGTCTAAAGTACGATTTACAATACTGCTTAGACGAAATATCGTTAACTGGCACTAAATTTTAAATCCTACTCCATAAAGTACAATACAATTTTTGGATGGTTTATAAATCAGGGTAATTTAAAATGCAAAAAACGGGGAATTCTTCTGTTTCTATTTCTAGTCGAATTTCTTACTTCCATAGTGTAGTTTTGATTAATTTTTCTGTCTTTGTACTATTTGATTAAAACCGGAAGCGGGCTACCTCCATGACTTACGTTCAGCCCGTTGGTCATAAACCTAGTACCATTTTGAATGTGTAACGGTAGCGATATTCGCTAAAACAACGTAAATTGTGCGGTCGTATAGCAAGACAAATTACAGCTGTAAAAATATAATGGGACTATGTTTCGATGTCATTCAGCTGTACATCAATCCAATGCCCTTTTTAAAGATACCAGTCACCCAAATCAAGCAAACAAACAAATTCTAAAGATACTAACAAGTTTAATCATTTTTAGATGAAAACAAATGTTCAATTTTATGTTGACCTACATAACACATTTTCAAATTCTTATGCACCGGCAAAGTAGAGGCCCTTCGTTACTTCCTGGTAAGACAGCAATGGTACGGGTTTATCCCAAACTTCCCAGTTTCCGTTAAAAAGCTAGATGGTACTTGATGGTTACAAAATGCGGATGTACATACAATGTCGGCAATTTCTGTATAGTAAATAAGCTCGGTAGATGAATGGGTCAGTTTTGATGGCAATCGCGGGAGGTAACTCGTATGTCTTTACTTTCATCATATGACGGAGTTATCCAGGTGTTTATTGTTAACGTCTGAAGGCTATTCTTGTGTTGATATGATGACGTCAATTGAGCTACATTATAAATAAATGACTAACAAAGGAATTAACAAAATTCGTATTATTTGCTACAAGACATAGCCTACATAAAAAGGAACGGTTTTTCTGTTCAAATATGATTTTACCCAAGAAACGGGCATGATTGGCGGTTGTTTTTGGTGTAAAACCGCGGATTACTTTGGTTGATTTCCACGCATTCGCAAAAAACATCCGGCGATTAACATGAAACCTTTTCGTGCTTCCATTCACATTCGAGACAACTGAAAGTGTCAAAGGATGTTCCAACATGTGTACAAACATGTAGTTTATCGTATTGTATCCGGTAGAAGATTTATGGTGATTGGATCTTACCTATAAGTATTTTTCAATGTAGATGTATTTGTAAGGCGAATTTAATAATTGGCATCGTGCCAAGAACAGATGTGTCTCGCAGTTGTTAGTTTCGAAATTCATATTACCTATGACGTCACACGTTCTTTCTCTGACATCTGGCCACAGTAGGCCTAGTCTATATTGATAGATAATTTTTTCCAGGTTAAGGCATCGTCTAGTTTCTTCAGCACCAAGCGTTAAAACTTATTTGCGGTTAGTAACCAATTTCTGGCCTTACATAAGCTTTATCATGCTGAATCAATTTCCTCATCGAGAAGTAACTACATCAACGGATGGAGATTAATCGTCTAAGGTTTCCTCCAGAAAACGATAGATTATATTTGTCTACTGTCATAGGCGAATCACCCTGTCTTATGCATGAGACAAATTACATAATTAAGTCTCACGCATTAACCAAAGCAAAATGGTCGTTGGCGATGTTTATTTGTTTGTTTGATTGGGGTTTATCGTTTATCGTTTATCGAGTTTGTATTTATATGACGACGAGCTGTCCACTTCTCATCCCGTTTTACTTTGATACGGTTTAAAATCACAATTAAAATTGCAAATGTAAAATGTGTTTCTAATGAAACACATTGGAAAATGTTATGATCTCAAATCTGTTTTGCCTCCCTCGGTATGACTTTAACAATCTGGTCATTATATTCATCGAAAAACAACTTACGTTTTGCATCGATAGAACTACAAACTATGCATATCGATTCTAGCATTTTGTGAATTCGTTGTAAGATTTACAATCTTAAACTGAAATTGACAAGTATCTGGGAATGCTATGGTGGAATCGACATCTTGGATTTGGAATCCTGGAATCGTCAAACGAGGGACTCATCAAGTGTCGGTATACTGCCAGTAGCTGAGAGACATCGGACCTGGTGCGTTCTATACCAATATTTCCTCGGGTACCATTTCGGCTTTCATATGAGTGTTAATCCCTCCATTAAACACTAACTCCATAATCAAACTTAAATACAGTACTGATATAGAACCATGGAATCCAGGAACAACTTCCATGGAAAATTGTCGTGGTCTGTGTGCTGAACCGAATGTAAAGCTCATTTATGTTCTTTTATCTGAAGTGTACAGAGGGGAAGTTGATTTGACACAGATTAATCGTCTAAGTAACGATAGATCATATTTGTCTACTGTCATATGCGAATCAACCTGTCTTATACAGGAGACAAATTACATAATTAAGTTTCACGCATTAACCAAAGCAAAATGGTCGATGGCGATGTTTATTTGTTTGTTTGATTGATTGGGGTTTATCGTACTATTCAAGGGTTTTTATTTATATGACGACGAGCTGTCCACTTCTCATCCCGTTTTACTTTAATACGGTTTAAAATCACAATTAAAAATGCAAATCTAAAATGTGTTTCTAATGAAACACATTGGAAAATGTAATATCTCAAATCTGTTTTGACTTCCTCGATATGACTTTGACTATCTGGTGATTATATTCATCGAGAAACAACTTACGTTTTGCTCGGATAGAACTACAAACTATGCATATCGATTCTAGCATTTTGTGAATTCGTAGTAATATTTGCAATCTTAAACTAAAATTGACAAGTATCTGGAAATGATATCATGGAATCAACATCTTAAATTTGACATCCTTGAATCGTCAAACGAGGGACTCATCGAGTGTCGGTATACTGCCAGTAACTGGGAGACATCGGACCCGGGGTTTCTGTACCAGTATTTTCGATCCGGTAACATTTCGACACAAGTTCATATGAGTGCCAATCCGTCCAAAGGACCTTAAATACAGTACTGATATAGAACCATGATGTCATAATCCATGTTTATTAAATAATAAACTGTATTATAAAGCTCAATTAAATAGAGAGCATTACACAGTGAATTT
>JARFOD010075342.1:0-20953 GCA_031763545.1 Mopalia muscosa
AAGCAGAGAGGAGTGACGTATCGTGAACAAATCAAAGCTATCAGAGATGCTGTTAATTATGTAAAGAAATACGGGTCGGAAAAAAAGACATACGACATAAACCGGATTTACCTAATGGGGCATTCGGCTGGAGGTCATTTGGTGACCTTGTTGACCTTACAATCAGCCCTAACAGACAGTGACCCCCGTGACCTCAACATTCAGGTAATTGATTTGATTTTTCATGACTGAACGCGTCTGAATGAAAGACACGTTAAAAACTCCAAGTGCATGAATTATTTTTACTAGGACAATAGTATAACCATGCACAAACATGTAACCTTAATACATTGTCGATAATTTGGATAAGTAGTTTGACCTAAATAAGGCTACATGATGTGACAAACTGTTATAGATCCATTTGCATTACCTTTCCTGTTTACATTTTTGGTTTCACATGTTAATACGATTATCACCCTTTATCCAAATAGATTGGCTGTACTGTAATGAACACCCGCCCCTCACCAGCGTATATGAAAAGAAAGATGGGAAACCAAATGGGGCAGGTGTCTGTGGTTATAACGTATACTTAACTATGGGTGTTATTGATTTTACAGCAAAATGATTGCTAGTCGCTGTCCTACGATATTTTATTATAACTAGTATTTGCGAATAAGAAAGCCTTGAACTATGAGAAGTTTAATTGATGGAAAGGTATTGTTCTTCCATTGCCAAGTAAGGACCGTGTTACTGAGTTTGTACACTTATCCATTTTTTGTTAAATATAAGAGTGTATGCGGGGAGGGGGTAAGAAGGGAGTGTGCTTGTAGAAATAAGGGGCAAAAATTAGCGCTGGCAAGACGATATATGGGTGAAGTATTTTATGTATTTGATATTTCACGCCACTGTGCATGTCTATCTGTTATCATTGATAAACGATTGAAGCGGAGTAGTAGCTAATAGCAGATCACACCAAGAAATGTCTCGACTTTCCCTAACCAATAATTTTTTGACAATTATTTTTCACGCCCAGGAATTGGGTCGAAGTGTGCTAAAAATATTGAGGTATAAAATAGGCTACATTTAATAATTTACCGAGAAAATTCATTTGCCACGAGCAAAGACCTATTCTTGAATCATTTCTATTTGTTTCTTTCAGGGTGTCATTTCCATATCAGGCGTTTTCGATCTTCCGAAATTAAACAAGTCCGTGCTTAAACCGCTATATCTTTATCCGACGTTTGGACGAGATCATTCTGAGTGGACTAAAGCATCACCTACTCACTTGATCACGGCAGCTAGAGTGGATGAGTTTGGACGACATGTGACAAATAAACTTCCCAGTGATCTTCCTCCCTTTCTTCTGATAACCGCCGAGAAAGACCTCCACCTGCAAGCTGACGCGGAAGTTCTTGCTAAAAAAATTCAATCTTGCGGCGGTCGATGCTTCCTGAAAACAATTTGCCCGAGCAATCATTTTACAATAGTGTGGGATTTTAAAGCAGATCCATCGGCATCAAACACGAAATTAACCCAGATGTGCACAGATTTCATTTTAAGAACAAGTCAGTTTGATATTGACCTATTGTAATGGCAGAGTCGCTGAGATGGTTTTCTGAATATCAATCTTGTTCTATCCTGATTTATCACATAATGTGCATTCACTGTGTTGGTAACATCCGTGCAAAAAAACAAGAGTGACATAGCAAACAGTTGTGTCACATGTAACATAACTTAGCAACATTTCTGATCTTGACTTTCCCTACTTTACTATCATGTACACACTGATGTCTCCTAAAAGCTGTGTATGTAGTCTGTAAAGATGTCATAGTTTATGACTGTGTAAATGATCATAAATACCTTAATATTGGTGACACACCAATCGAGACATTCTTGAATCCAGTCAGAACTGATTCGAAATGTAGCATATTGCATACAGATATTTGCAAGTAGGCTACGATTGGAAAACCCACAGAAAATTTGCTGTACATTATATAGTAGTATCTATAGACACTACAAAGACACAAAACTAGACATTATTTTCTATTTTCCTGAAAATTGAAATATGTTTTGTTATTGTTGATAATTTGAATTAAGCTTACCTATATACGGAGGCACCAACATATTCCAAGTGATTAGGGCCACGGGGTCTTAATCCGACCCTCGTCAATGTGATGCTATGCCAAATATCAAATAATTCATAATGGAAACGTTTTACTGTAAAAAAAGGTTTATGTTTTTTAACAAATAGGGTACAGCATTATTTTTGAAAGCCATCCTATCTCATATTTCATATTATTTCTAATATCTACTAAATGCTAACAGCATATGCAATACAGTGGGTATATGTGGACTATACTATTTCCCAGTCAAACTTTCGCTTTTACCTCAAATTTCTAAAACAAGAATACCTAAAGGGTAAGGTAAATCTTTGACTGTTTCATAATTTGGTGGAATTTTAAATATTCTTGATAGACAAGCTCGTGTATTAAATCTGAATACTCCAATTTTCCATGCAAGTAGATTATTTGAAAATTATTCTCACGATTCTCAAGTTAACAGTTGTGTTCTTGTTTCATATTTTGAAGTTAGTTCGTAACGGATTGCCGTATTCTTCATATGGGTAACCACTCAATTTTATGTCTGGTAGTGTTAATTACAACACTTGGTACATATTTCTGTAAGTGTATTGGTTGCATAATATTCCAATTACTTATGTAGTAAACACATTTGGCCTGACCAGGCTTCAAGAGTCGCAAATAAACAGTTTTGTAAGATTGCCATAAGTCGGGGTTTAAACCGGTTTTATGAACCTAGCGGCGTTGACTGTTAATTAAAGTTAAAAAGGAAAGAAGTAAAATTCATAAGTGCAAAAGTCACACATTCAAGTGTTTCTGTTTTGTGTATTTGATTTGTATGTTATGTTTTTCATAGTATTTGACATATGATCGATTATCGTTAGCCTCTAAGGCGTAGCTGAGTATAGCTTAGAGCAGATGCAAAGCAAACCGTAGTTAATCCATTGTCACAAATGTTTAAGAGTTGAATCTATTGTGATCATCAGACATTTCTTTATCCAAAGTGTTAATTTTAATGTGACAGATTTCTCCAACAGTTCGACTGCATTTAAAAACGTATCTTGACATTCTTGGCAGATTTATGTCCTCTTATTGCAAAAAAAAAATATAAAAAAAATACGCATTGAAATACTTAATTAAATCCTTAAATACTTCATTTATTATTTTGTTGGCTGTCCTGTGCTTAGCACGCACATTTTCATTGGCTAATTTTGCTTGTGTAGGTGGTATTCGTCTATGGCAAGCCTTTTTGACACTTCTACCTTTATTCTACATATGTCGAATAAGTTTTGGTTTTATTTTACTTATTTACAATTCTTTTCCGTGAAATTCTTTTTTACTTATGTTGTAAAGATTTTCACTTATGTTAAATACAATTTCAGATATGTAAAATAAAAATTTATTTAACATATCTAGAATTCTTTTAAAGTATGTAGAAATCTTTTCAACATACATGTATGTGATATTCTTTTCCACACAAGTAAAATAAAACACCAAAACCTAATTATTTCACATATGTGGAACAGAATTTCACTAATGTAAAATAAACTTTTATTTTAGATATGTACAAAAGAATTCCACTTATCAGAAATATAAGAAATGATTTCTCCCCCACAGCAAGGGACCGTATCCAACCTTTAGTTGTGCTCCTATCGTCTTGTGTAGACTTGCAAGACGAATGCAAAGACGATAGGAGTATATTCCACGTGCTGTGCAAGTTTAGCCTCAGCAGGGCACACTCCAAGTAATAAATGATCCTCTGTATCCACATTGCAACAACAACAAAACACATGGAGCAACATATTGGTTGACTGTGTGGACTTTCCAATATTAGGCATCAGTTCTACACAGTCACCTCTATGAAGGACTTGTTTGACAACATTGCTGGAGATGTTGTCCTCAGGTTCCTTAAACTGATCGGTGTGCATCATAAAATTTGATTCTTATGATTAATTGTAAATAATTGAAATGGACAGTTTTAACAATAAGTAGGATATTTTAATATCCAAAAAACAAAAACAAAAATAATTTTAAAAAATAATTATTTTTTTTTGATATGTTGACACTTGCATGTGTCATTTTCAGTTCGTTCTGTTGCTCTTTATATTATTTAAAAAAAAACAACAAAAAAATAATATAAAAAAAATAAATAAAAAAATAAGGTTTTTTTTTGAAATAATAAATCCATAGAATTGTAAATGTGCTCTCGCCTCAGCGTAGCTGAAATACCGCTGAATGTGGCGTAAAACAATAATTAATCAATCAATCAATCATCGAGGACTGACCTACATATTGTATATATAGGTGATTGAGTGCATAGTCGAAAACTCCCATAGATTTAGCCTACAGCCAACAATACAAAACCACGCATTTTATTATAAAAAATGCCAACTAAGAAGACAATTAAGAGCGAATACTTTAGTAGGCGACGGGTTTATTCTTATTCAGTACTTTTATTGTAGTCTACATCATTTTATTTTCCAGACGAATCAGACGTAGTAATGTTCTCTACAGAACCGATCACAATTGTAGCCCTATTAAACAGATGTAGTTTCCCTCATTTATTCTTCGCTAGAAAATAACAAATGCTTTGCGAAATGCAGAGGGTAGATGTCATTCCGATCAAATTGTATTTTTTGGGCAAATTCATTGCTGTTAGATACAGGCTGTGAGGGAGAAGTCTGTAATTATGGTCGCAGAAAAGAGTTCCACTCACCTTTTTATTTTACATAAGTGAAAAAACATTTCCACATATGTTGAATAAAGGCTTAATTTAGATATGTCGAATTTATTTTTACATAAATGAAACTCTTTTCAACGTATGTGAAAAAATGACTTTATTTTACATATGTGGAAAGAATTTCACATATGTGAAATTCTTTTTCACACATGAAAAATTCTTACACACATATGTTCAATTCTTTTCCACATAGGTGAAATTATTTTCCACATATGTGAAATTCAATTCCACATATGTAAAATAGTCATTTATTTTACATATATGGAAAATAATTTCACATATATGGAAAAGAATTCAACATGTCTGGAAAATAATTCAACATATGTAGAATAAAGGTAGAAGTAATAAAACCACTTGCCATATTCTACGGATTTTTAAACAAATAAGCGGAGCGAGTTTATTTTATGTCGTATTTTTATCAAAATGTCGAATTGGTGATAGTACCACAGGTAAAACATCTGAACCTTTATTTAGTAAAGCCTTCAGTTGCAGTGAACTATGACCAGATAACCCCCTCCGCCCCATAGGCATTGTAAATCAGGAGTCCCAGTAGAATATACTCTACCTCCGCCCCCAAGCAGCCTGTGTGTCGAGTTTATGACACCCATGGAACCTTTGATAACTCGCAACCTTAGAATTACAGGGTTCTAACTAACATTTTGGTCAAAATTGATTTAATAGTATATAATATTCGATTACAAACGTCTATTTACTAGCAGGAGAGTATTATGCAAAATTCGTCGTCTGATGTCCACAACAGAATTACAAAGTTCCAATTCACTAGTGGGCACCTTCTTCAAAATAAGGGTTCTATAACAGGAATTTTTAGAAGACCAATAAGACTTCAGCTTATATTTCAGTAAGGTGAGCACAAGTAGCAATTGAGCTTTGCAAGCGGTTTTCTCAAAACGACCAAAATGTTAGTAAGAACCCAGTAATTCTAAGGTCGCGAACTGTCCCTGCTGCTTGGGCCATGAGTCTCTCAAGCCGTCACAATGGCAACCCCATTTCACACTATACAAATTTAAAAAAAGATAAAGAAAAACGAAAATGCCATCTTTTAAATATTTTCGTTCGTCTTAAATGACGGCGGAGACACTTTAAGAATGTTACAAAAGTAGGATCTGGGGATATTTTTGTAGAGAACACCACACAACAACAGGCATTGAATCTGATGAAATTAACAACTATTTTAAACCAGCAAGTAAATGTAACGCCACATCAGGCCTTTAACAGCATCAAGGGGGTCCTCCGAAACAGAGGCATGAATCACTGCGATATACATCAAGAAGATATTTGCAAAGAATTCGACAATCAAGGGATAACTAATGTAGAACTCTTCGCCACACTTGTTTAAACACATTTAATACAACTTCCGCTCTAGACCATAACTACATTTGCCCTTACAGGATGAGGGTTGATACTTTTATTCCCAACCCAACACAGTGCTTCCAGTGTAAAAAATTCGGTAATTAATGCCGAGTGTAGAGATGGATTGGTATGATTTCGGTGTTGTGAAGAAGGCTGCGACTTCCTAGAGAGGCTCCGATGGCAACAAAACTATGGAAGGTTGTAAGAGCAAGGAGACTCACATAGCCCCCTCGACAGAGGCAACACTCACTCACACTTCACAAACGCAAACAAAATATCAACAAAATGTGCAACGAAACAAATATGAAAATGCAATCTGGCATGGCGTTTCATTTTTCCATTGTTTATCTCTATATTTTATAATTATGTTGCCGGCAGAGATAACATATATTTTCAAAACTAAAAAAAATTCCTCTCCCTCTCCTTATTGTTACCAGTAACCTGATACTCTCATAAATTCTTTCACAATCAATCAAATATTCCAAAATCATTTTCCAATTGCTTGGTAAGACAGATATCAGCCCAGCTATATTATACTAGACGAACTTGGGTTGACTTCAAAACACCTTTTATCAGTAATAATCTATCCTATTATTTATTCAATTTATTCGGTCCCATGGTATGGAACAAACTACCAATATGTCTGCATACAATGGAATCCTTCAAAACAAAATTCAAATGCTATCTAATTGAACTTATTCCACAGTGTTGTATACTTAATATACTAAATTTCGTCATTCGAGCTTATGTATATATATTTTATTGATATATACCTGGACTGATTAATTGCTTGTCTTAACCACATAAATAATATCCAATATATTTAATAGAACCACCTTACTATAAGCGTCCACATGTCTTTTATATATCTGTCTCTTTTAGATATAACAAGCCTAATGAGGCTTTATTTCCGCCACTATCTACATGTTTATTACCCTTTATCTGTTGCACGTTCTGTTCTTGATGTGTTTTGTCAAAAGTAAACAAATATGGCTTATCCTCTGATTCCCGAGGTCTTGATGAACAAACAATTTCCACGTTCATGGGCCTGGTTTTACATACTTCTAGTCAAACGCTTTCGACATGGCATGATGCTAATGTTGATATATCCCTAAAATGCCCCTTTGTCATACAATGCAGCGATCAATATTTTTACCTCGCATAATATGCATTGATACTTTAAAGTTATGTTAAATTGATGGCAACACATAGATTGACATTTGCACTTGGGAATACATTATAATTATTTTTTTTTTAATTATTAAGTATTTATTTGATAAAATTGAGTAATGCCTCCCTCCTCCGTACATTCTCGGTTTAGAAGTTAGAAGATGAACGGTTTGCAAAATATAATTGACTACGATTTTAAACCACAATTGAAAATACACACACTAAAGTTATCTGGTATGTTTTTTCAGGGAAGCTGTCTGTCTTTGCAATGTCAGCAGACACAGAGGCTGGATGGTCCAGGGTGTACACAGCGATATTCATCATTTCGAGGTATTGGCTCCGGAGAAGATGTCCTGTTGACTTCAGACAGTGTCTTCGTCCCAAGCTGAGCCACGACCTGCTCTAGCCACAAGGTTATACATACGAATTGTTGACTAGCATCCCTACACTTTGGGAAATACATCAGTTGCTTTCGTAAGAACTGCATTCGTGTCCGGACAAGACGGACTTTGGTCACGAATGAAGGCTATACTCGGAACATTTACATCAGTAAACATTACAATGGAGTTAGATGGGACAATGCATACTATTTCAGCGTCGTCATTAACATGCACTGTACCGGACTGGGTTCTTGAAGGTGGCACTGACATAGATCTTGGGTTAAATTCACGATCAGAATCAAGGTTTGGCTTAGATTGCGAGCCAACAGAAGTTGATTGTCTCTCTAATGTATTCTACATTCCAGTGCTTCGGGAACCTGAATGTTCGTTTGTTTCCTATACCATGACTTCACTGAAATCACATACAACGCGAGCACCAACGAGATGATATTTAAGAATTACAAATTTAAGATGACTGCATCTGACATTAACCAATGCGGCCACATAATAAGTATATGTTAAGCGACTTTTAAGGCTATGTCAACTGCAAAACAGATTCAAGATAATCGAAAGAATGTCAGTGTTCATACTGACAAGGACACTGCGCTGACAATTCTATCTTTAGTCTGCTTAAGCATATCACTTCTTGGACTTCGCCTTACAATGTTGGTTTATTTATCCCAACCTAAATTACGCACGGTATCCGGTCAGATAATTTAATTTCTAGTTATCTATCTTTTCTTTGACCAGTTTCTTTTTCTACTAGGCTCAATTTGGACAAGTGACAGTTTTCTCTGTCAAGCTTTTGGGGTAGCAATTCATTTCTTTTGGGTAGCTTCATTTTCATGGACGGTGACATCTGCTATCCATGTGATGTCTGTCTTTACAAACATTACCCCACGAAGAAAAGACCAGATTAATCAGTCCAGATATGTTATTCGATACATCATAGTTTGTAACGCGGCTGCAATACTGATTGTTGGAATTTGTTTGGCGTCCTATTTGGGACGATCGACAGGAGCTGAAAGGGGCTATGGTGGGAACGTATGTTTTTTAAATGATGTTTGGAGTGTCGGTGCGTTTTTTGCATTTCCCTATGTTTGATGTTGTTGATCAACGTAGTCTGTTTTTCGAAAACCATCTTATCCATTAAAGTTGTACCAGATATCGAAACTTCGTCAAATCAAGTCAACAGAACATACATATTAGTTTACATTAAATTGTCTATATTGTTAGGCTTCTCTTGGCTATTTGGACTTACTGGTTCTTTGCTAGATTCGAGGTATTACCTTAAATATTTATAGCTCTTACAGGAAACCAGGGCCTTTTCATTTTTACGGCGTATTGTATGAACCAACGCGTCTGGGGAATGATGAAACAAAGCTTCTCTGTCTTGAGCAGCACTGGAACTGAATTCACTTCAGACCGACGTAGCTAAATGAGTTCAAATTTCACCAATATCTATGATCTTTATTTTGGTGCAATCAGTAGCTTTCACAAAATATAGTGTTTAGACACGCTGGTCAAATGACCCGTTGTGGGCATGTGCACCCTACGAGTACTCTTGTATCATGGACGAAAAGGAAGAAAAATCACTGTTGAACAACCTACTGCAATTCACTCCTCACTTTCACTTAACATTTGTATAGCTTCTAACTGAATGGGAATAAAACAATCGTACTCGTAACTGTTTCATTTTTTAAACTTTTTATTTGATGCTAAACTGGTGTGCTGACTCATTACGGTGGAAAACCGGGGAGAAACCTCGTAAAAAACCACCCCACGATTTTTGAAACATTATCGTGTGACTCACTCATATACCTGATGGTCGACAGACGGACTTGATCAAGTGAACGGTAAATAGGAGGACTAGCGCAACAACTACCAGTAAGTCACGGGTGAGGGAGCATAATTAAAAAGATTAAAAAGAAAATAGCATCTCTCCACAGAGACGTTTGTGTTGATTTTTGAATAACGTAAGTAGTATTAACGGTTCATATAGCTTGTCTATGGTATTGGTCGGCGATCTTCTTGAGCTAACTAACGTTTTTAAGTAGACCAAAGTAACGTTTTTGGCGTCCATGCATGTACTATATTCTTATTGCTGAAGAAGCAGGCAACTTTAACCTACCCGGTGAAAGGGCAAGGAACTTCACTATTGGGCTGGTTGGTTATCCTGAAATAATAGCCCTCGGCAGTCTATAACGATACAACTTTTAAAATTGTATCGATTTGAAAGCAATTTTTATGACGATTCTCTTCCCAGTCCACTTGACGAGGAAATACAGTACAATATTTGTATGTAGTTTTATTAAATATCCATTGTATTTTGCAATTAATTTACATGACAACTCTCAGTGACAAGTTCAAAACGGCCAGCGATAAATAGGAAGGACAGAAGGACATGTGTTGAATATCTATTCAACAAAAGTACACTCCCATTTCCGAACATACACCGATACAATAGTACATTGCATCTGACTGCGTACCACGGGGCGCTTGGCTGCTCAGAAAACCAAGGAACAGCGTACATCACACCAGCACAACCAGAACTTATTCAGCGTGTGTTGTCATGCCATTTTGAGATATACATGTAGGGCCTAATATAAAATTTCATATACATTCATTTCCAGTTTATAACTTCTAATATATACCACATGCCGACTCAATATCGCGGGGTGGCCACTTAATAGTTTTACCGAAATAACAATAAACACTTTTTGCTCGTCTCTGAGATTCCTGAGAATATGACATTGCTTATGACAAACATGTCACAAAAACATCAGACATAAAATCATCTGTTTTACAAACACACTTAAAAGTCTTTGAACGACATTTAAAAGCGGGGTAACATAATTATACAACTTCTGGATGAATTTCATGCTACTAAATTTGTTTTTTTCTCACAGATTCCTTCATCATTCTTATATATCAACAACTATTAGAATGTATTTTCTTCACCGGTATCTGTATTTTATCCCATTATGGTGTCAGCACAGATTATTTCTTTCTCAACTCCAGACAGTCTATTACTTTGGAATTTTCTTTGGAACAGTAATCCTCTTACACATGTAGCATGTTAGATACATTATCTGTGGTTATGGCCCATGCTGTTCATTGGAACATTTGAACTCGTTTATTAAATTACTCCATACAGGCATATAGCTTCTACCTCTCCTATTTCTCTTTAGTCATTTTACACCTGATAACTATAAAAGCATATGTATCGAAACGATGTGTTCTATCACAAGTGGTTATCCAGAAATTGTATAACTGTACTTTACTTCCAAAACAGTGTTATTGACATTTTACTGACAAATCTAGTGTAACATGTCCGGCTACATCAGTGCCTCACTTTAGCATATTCTATACGAGACGTTCAGATCTTAACAGCTCAATACGAAAAATTTCTTTTTTTATCTCAGCTTTGAGACGTTTTGGTAAATTTGCCCCGCAATAACTTTTGTCTCTGAAAAGTGGATTTATTTGCTGTGTATTTTAGATATGTCATAGGAAATCTCAAGCCAAACAATATCAATGAAATCTTAACTGTTATGACCTCTCAGTACTAATTTAATTGTAAATGACGCTAATTTGATCTGTTTGATCTTTTTTTCGACAGCGTGTTAGCCCAATGGGTGAATGAAACTGCCCATTGAGTCACTGGCAACACACATTAAAAAGACGCCCTCAGAGGAAATAGAAAAACTTAAAAAAATAGACAACGTCTTGTTGCTCAATAACTCTGAGAGAACCAGGGTAATGGGATGAAAAGACAGCATATGAAACCTGGATATATCTACTAACGGTTTGTCTATTTAGTTTCAAACAACTTGTTAAAAGACGATAAAATGCTTTCAACAGCGTCCATTCGAAACAAATTCGGCAGCCATGTTAATGCTATTATTACAACTAGCAGTGTTTGCCAACACTCACCACGTAAGGACGTACACTAGTCCAGTTATCCAAACATTTTTTGATCGGTAAAAGTAAATGCTACTTACATAAATTAACCAATCCTTTCTAGTATTTTGCTACCTCAACCACTTAACGACCCTTGATCCCAAGTGACCTACGGAAGTAAAAACCATGCAAAAGACTCCGGAGTTATTGTATTTTCATCCTCAATAGCCACATATTACACATCATGTACAAGATCAGTCGTCAAGATCATGTTTGATTAAGCATATGCAGACCGAAAGCTAATCGTGTCTTTGTAAATCCCTCGACAAAAAGGCTTTGAGCTTGGGATGACAAAAAAAACTCAACTATTTGATTGAGCATCACGGCGTCAAAGCCAGCTATTCATTATCTAACACTCGATATAACTTAAGTACTTCAATGCTTAACTTTATTCGGCGTGTACTTCAGTAAAATATTAACTAAGCCTACTTCTTCTTTTCTTGATCGATACCAAGTTTGATTTAGTGTAGCTGAGCAAAAGTGCATATATCATTCATTGGCTTTTTCTAGGAAGGTCAGCTCCACAATTGACGTTAATTGTGGTTTATTCAATATGACTGAAGGAACCCCTTTAACCTTGATATTTTTCCAGTTTCAGTTCAAGTGAAACACTGAACCATTAAGGTTAACCTTCAACCATTACAACATTAATACACCCAGCAGTTACTTTAGCGGCTTAAGGATCTTGCTTCCACAAATCGAGAGAATTATACAGTAAATCATACCTGACCATAGAGTATTACCGAGAAAAGAATGGCACATTTTTGCCTTTGAGCGCAGTTTTGATATATCGGTCGAGGACGTGTGCAATCCCATCTCAACATAGTCTCGGCAAAAGTTGGACTTGTGTGCTCGCCTTACTTGAAGGTAGGGCAACCAGTCTATACTTCATTAATTTCGGTTTTATAGAAAAATAAAATTCTAAAATTGTTACCATTACAACCAATACTATCTCAATAGCCATTAAAAAAATTTAAAAAATATCTTCATTTTTTAAAGACACTTTCCAACAATATCAAATCACCTTTAGTGTTATTGGTGTTTGGGGCAATTATTGTTGCAATGAACCACTGCCATATAAGTGGAATACCCTGAAGTACGGTGTAAAAAATCAATCAACCATAATACAATTTTATTTCACTTTATTGTCGCAAAGTCATAACACTGTATATAGATAGTATCATTTGTCTTTAAACATGGTCTGATTTTCTAGTTCTATACAGTGTTTATTTGTTAAGTATATATCTATGTTACTCCCACGGGATGAATGTTGTAGAATACAATCCATTTTCTCTTGTTTCTTTAGAAAATCCATCTAACTCTACCGTTCTAAGCTTCGCCAGGTGTTTCATTATATTATATAAATTGTCTGTTGATATTCTTATGTAGCGCGTTTCATCCAATAGAGTGTATACAAAATTATTATTTATTCACGATTTAGAATCAAATACCTTGTGTAATATATTCAGTATACGATATGCCGAGGATGTATACGAGATGCCTTCATTTTTATTGGTTAAAACCATGCGGGTTGTAAGATGATTTATCCGCTAAATATCAATAATTCAAAGCGTAAATCTTGTTTTGTTAGGGTTGCTCCGTAGGTGTTCATATTGTAAACATATCTAATTGGATATTGCCAATCTCGTCGAGTTACAAATGCATTTATTAACTTACACGAATTGCCTGTAAAATTATAGTCCAGTCCTAAATAAAGTCAGTATTAAATACCCATAAAACATACTGTCTTGATAAAAATGTTAGAGTACTTTCTTTATGCCAGTAGGTATGTGTTACAAAAAATTCATATTGGACAATTCGGTCCAAATCCTACAATTTAATATATCTTGACTTGGTCACGAATCATATTTTGGAATCGGTTACTTCCCAGGTTAACAATTGACTTGCAGCAATCTCTAGTTTGACTGCCTACCCATTCTTGTTTTACTAAGAAAGGAAAGATTAATCTGTCGATTCAGTCCTTCAGACGGTGTTGTGAACACAGACTCTCCAGCATTAAATAACGACAATGCGGGGAGAGACAATTCGCCGCCGGTCCGAGCTTATTTGATGATCTTATTGAACTATTAATAAACTGACAGACATAAGCGGATTAAGTTGAATGTTTTTTTGTTTCGTGTTTTGTTTTCCACGAAAACAATATGCCGAGCGCTTGAGGTAGAGACCGACAGACTGTCGCCCCAGTAACCTGTAACTGCAGTGCTATCTCTGGATCGTTTTCTTTTTGTGAACTGACAACGATCACGTAAAATCCTGTTTTCAGTACAAGTCAATTTGGTCAGGAGTTACACAACAAACAAACACGTTAGTAATGTTGATAATGAATACACCTTCTAAGTTTGAAACATAGTTTTCGCAATAATAAACAGCTAAGATATTGAAAAACGCGGAAACCTTATAATTACCTACGCTTATTCAGTCAGAATGTAATGATAGTTTCACTTTCTTTATCTAACTCAAATATTTTCACCAGATTCATAAACCTTTCAAGTATAGAGCTCAGGATATAGTACTTAGCTCTGGTGCAAACGGCTTATCTCTGCCGTTGTCGACGGTTTGTAATTTCCCCCCATGGTACTTAGAAATCCCAAATGTACCGACTAATCTACACAATCAAGTGAAAAAGTCCGACCTATCACAATCAATTAGACTTTGTTCTGTATATCACATTTAATGTAATTGGTCATCATACCTACCTATATATACAGATGCTTCAAAGTGTCCAAACACAGGGAAGGTTGGAGCGGCTTTCTGCTGCCCTGACCTTAAACTATCTCAATCAACTAGACTACAGAACCATATATCTGTTTTTAATGGCGAGTTAATGACTATTGTAGCTGCTTTAAGATTTTAAGTGATTTCAAACCTACCAGGTCAGTTATATTTAGTGACTCAGAGCACTTCAAGCCATTAAATTGTTTATATTTGAAAAGTCTACCCCAATAGTACGAGAGATTCTGGATTTGTGTACAGTTTTAAAATATGAAAACGTTAATGTTTCTTTCGAATGGTTCCCGAGTCACGTGGGAATTCCAGGAAATGAATCCGCAGATTTGTTGGCTAAAACTGCTTTATTTAATACACAGATTTTTAAAGACCTTCCTCTTTCTGATGCAGGAGTAATGAGTTTTGTTAAACCATATTCTATTACCTTGTGACAGAATGAATGGGAAACAGCGTCAAAAGGCAGATTTTGTTTATCAATGTTATCCCTGGTCTCTTTTCCTTTCTTATCACTGCCATCGAGATGATCTGAGGTTTTAATTTTTCCGTTATTGTCAGGTCATTTTCCATTAAATATATATCTGAAGCGTTTTAATCTACATGACACATGCCTTCGTGAAAGTTGCGCTGTTGAAGAATCCATCTCACATTTTTGATACCATTGTAAATTATATCATAACGAACGTTTAACTTATTACTCCTCGCTTCGTGAGTTGGGAATTGTTAACCCATTTCTCCAATCTCTTTTTAAACCAAACAGATTAACAAATAAAATTTATCAAGTCACTGCTTATTTTATTATGGAACGTCAAAAGTTTTTATGGTCAAAAACAAAAGTCGCATTTTATGTAAATGTATGTGTGGGTATGTAGATATGCTCATAAGAAAAAAATCATCTTGAGAAATATATACCTAAAAAATATATATTTTAATGTAAAGATAGAGATATATTCCATTTCTGCTAATATTGTATTGTGTATTCCACTTATAGTTTGGGGTGAATGCGTAAGAATAATGTCGCTTGGGTGCTTGAAATTATATACGTTTTAGTCCACCTGTACTCTTGTAGAATGTTTTATGATTTCTACTACCTACCAAATGTGCTGTATGTATGTACTTATCTGTCTGTATCTTTCCATGTTGTTTTTCCCCGTATATATCACTGATTGACACCAGTAAATCACATTATAAGACAAACCCGTATTTTCATGGCCCAAAGCAATCGCTTGAATGGAGTCGACACATTTTAAAATATGTATGTTATGTACCAGATTCATAGCAAAAACAAAATATAGCTTTATATAAAACAAATAAAACTGGCGACAAAAAAAAAAAATACCCCAAAATCACAGGGGATGTAGTTGTTATAATATCCGAGAGACTGCAATTCCTGAAGTATTATAACTTTAAACAAATGAAGTCCTGTTATTTACACATTCAAGTAAATCAAGGAAACCCAACGAAAACAACAAGGTGGCAGTTCGTGTTGACCCACGATTCCTATTAAACTTATCGACCGATCAGATCAGAAATACATTTTACTTCTTTCCTCTGCTTTCATTTATCAGTGTACCGTTCTTGAACAATTGCCTACTTATCGGCTGTTATTATACCTACAGAACTGATGTTTTGCACATTTCATCCCAACATATACAACTTAAAAACATTCATTCAGATTTTTTATATCTTTTTTCGTATTTAAGATATAGTTATAAGAAGTTGAAATTTCACTATTTTGAATTATTTTTAAAACGTTTGACCTTTAACACAATATTGCAAGAAAACTAAGACAAACAGGAAAAAACCCTGATGATTAATGATAACCATTTGAGGTAAATGGTATCAAAGAAAAAGCAATTTGCAAAAGGGGTAGCAAACATTTACTTTTATGCAAAAAGTTAGTTTAAAAGAAAATAATTTACTTTTTTTGTTCTGTAGAAGAAGACTGTTCACAATATATAAACAGATGTTGCAAAATTCAAAGTAGTTAAGTAATGTAAGCGACGAAATGTAAAAACACTCTGTAAGGGGGTTTGAGTATTATTAACAAAAATAAATATTAAACAAACATAGCCTTTTCAAACTGGGCGTCCGGCCTAGGGCAATATGCTTCAAACATAGTCAATTTGTCTTTCTTTGGCAATGAAGGTTTTTTTCTAACGGATAAATTAATATATTCCCACTAGCTCTATACTTATGGTAATGCTGTTACTAACTTCTGGAATAAACCAGCCATTTATAATTCAATTTCCCTCGAGCACAACGTAAACACCAATTACACAGACTATGCAGTTGACTACATACCAAATCTGGTTGAAATGGAATAGTGATTGGCAGGCAATGGAATCGATTACACTTTGCGTCCAATCCGTCTGAAGGGGAATGGACAGTCTGAAAACAATTGTCACTTCGGTGAACTTGAAATTATAGCCAAACCAAATAAATAATTTATCCTTGGTGGCATTGCAAATAATTGAGGTGGACCAATGGAAGATGTTACCAAAGCGGAACCCAAACAAACTATTTTATTTTTAAGATGAAAACATAACCTGTGTTCCAATGTGCCCCTCCCCCCTCAACCCCAACACTTTAAGCATTGATTGTCAGCTCCTGTAATAGATTATTTACACTAACCAATTTATCTGAAGCGCCTTCAACAAATTGTAAAGCGATTTACGCTCCAGTAGAGTGGTGTTTAACCAAGTAAAAAGAACACAACTATTTACGTTCTGCTCAACCAGTGTTATTGATTGTATCAAGGGAGGCAGCGATTGTAACGGTGTCAACGTTTGCTTCATTCTAAAATATTACGATTCTACAGCCGGTCCATCTTGTTTAGCAATTCCTAAATTCGCTGGTCGGTGGCAAACGTTGGTGGGTTGTTGAAGGGAGCTCTCTGAGCAAATGTTACCCTAGATAATTGTGGAAATAAACGCACGATGGTCTGGCATGGCGTACGAGACTTCTCTTATTCTCGCCTACTTGACAAGTCTCTTATTCTCGGCTACTTTAGAAACTCTCGCGAGAAGACGATTGCGTTTTTTTTGTTTGTTGGGTTCATCAAAATGGTGTACTTGATGGTGTACAGAACACCTGCACCTTTGTGTGATGCAAATATAGACAATAATGCTCTACGTTCACACAGATTCAGGACAACAGATAGATACAGCCAACTGTCTTCTCGATACAACAAATACCCACGACGTAATCCTTGGTGCGATACTTGAATGTACAAATTCCCATTACAACATATCGTATTCGTCATAGGTACAAAAACCTTTCATGAACCACTCAAGCATTACCGCTATGTAGGGGTTACTTTCACTCAGTGATAAATCCCAAAAGCACTCAGCAAACTTGAAAAATCCTTTAGATTATTATGGGTCCCAAAAGGATGAACTGATCATAGGCGCGGGGTAACTGCATGGTTATCGAGGTTTGAGGCTGGGTTTGATTCTTAATGTTGGGGGCTTCCTTACTTTCCTGGTAGTCTTTGCTATTTTGCTTTAAGTTGATGTCTTAATGGAATCACGCTGGACTCTATTAGATTGGTTGGATTTGGGTGATAAAGAAGGGCGGATTGATTTACTTTGTTCGTCTAATGATGTTTAGCGCAATATTAAGGGGTCTATATACATGTTCTTCTATGTACATTTTTTTTGTAGCAACAGCTACGTGATTGTTGTCACCATGTTTGGAAGTTTTTTTTTCGTTTCCAGGTAATTTGATGAACGATTTTTGTTGCTGGCCAGTAAGAATGTGATTGGAAAATTCAATTGTTTAAGAAGAGTCTACTACGTAGGCTGGATTTACCAATTGTATTTAAAGAAAACGCTAATTGCTGAGACTAAATGCTCAAGCGGTCTTTCATATTTTGTTTTGGCTCTATTCTCCTGGCTTTATTAACTAGTGTATAAGGGCAATCTAATTATAATCAGATCTCAAAAACGCTCCCCATGTTTTGTTTGTCGCTATATTCAGATTTAACGCAATCACCCCACCTAAATGTCGATTGGTTTCCTAAAACTATCGATAACAGTACCGCTTCTCAATTTAGGTTTGTAAGAGCTGACGATTTCCGTCGACAAACAGAAGTTTCCAACTAATTAAAATTCGTAGCATAGATGAGATACGATGGAGAAATATGATAAACAGCGCAAGGGTATATAGACGTCCAAATATTGAGGTTTTTGCCGACAGAAATATTTTTTTTGGTGTTCATTTTTTAATATATTCTTTTTATACTTTTATTAAACATTAAAAATGGAATCTGAATTGATTTTTTAAAAAGGATACGTCAAACGCAATGTAATTAAAATCTGATCTTAAAAACCCCCCTCGTGTTTTGTTTGTCGCTAAATTGAGCCACAAACAAAACTCGGGAAGAATTTTTGATTGATTGATTGATTGGTGTTTACCGCCACATTCAGCGGTATTTCAGCTACGCTGTGGCGAGAACATGTCTGTCAATCTGATTTTAATTAGATTGCGTTATAATGATGTCTCAAATTGAGTTTATTCGCATTTAGGATAGTTAAACTGGACTTCCATGAACCCGTGTGGCAAGATTTCAACTGTTCAACAAACATGCCCGAGCACAAGTTACTTCATGTTGCCCTGGTGCTCTCAAAGGTAAAGGGGAACAGGAAGCCGATCTGTTTGTGGTGTCTGTATTGCGGCCTGTATTTTTCCCGTCCTGTCTTTGTGTGTTGTCAGTGATGACGAGGGTGGTTTCCTTCACCCATTGGGCTGTCACGTCGTGATATAAGTGAAATACCCTTGAGTACGACGTGAAACAACAATCAAACAACCAAACCAAGCACTAGTTTGAGTAAATGAGATTACCGGTTTATACTACACGGCCATTGGCATATTATACCTCGCACTAGCTTTTAAAGAAAGCGGGTTATCACGCTCCTATTGTCCCACAACAAAATTGACGATCCGAAAAGGTTGTAATAAAGTTCATAGGGTTAACTACTATTTCTTATACTTCAATGTGATGCAACCATAACATAACGGTTTATTTGCGCCTAACCTCATGCATTGGTCTATCGTTGGTTTGGCTCATTGTTGATAGAAAGGCTTTTGATAATAGAATAACGCGTGGAAATAAGCAGACATACCAGAGGAAAATTACACATGCTACTCTAATAGACGGAAGAGTGTTATGGTGATAGTCTCAATACAAGTCTTCTTGGACATGGTCGGAGATAACATTTGGTCATTTTGGTCAAGGTCTGTGAATGAAATATTTACAACTAGCGTATATTTGTATGTCACAAAACAGGTTTGTTTAAAATTAGTCAAGGTGATTGAATACAAAGACGGTTTGCATATTAATCATTGAAGACCATTATTCCTTTTATCGTTCAGATTTTCCACTGGAGAGGATAAATTGGGTCTGATCTTGACTTATTGTAATGTCGAGTGCTCAAATTCAGAAGTTGTATGTGAATATAACACACTCCGCAATTGATAGGTTTGCCACTCGTCATTAACATATTTATTTGTTACAAAGAATCTAGTAATGATTATGTGTATTTAATAGAAGTGTATTTGATAGTAGTAGTTTTCGCGACTCCCGCTTAATTGTGCAATGGAATAGCCCTTTAATGTTATCAATACTATATTGTTGATAGATGGATATCTTGTTTAGCAGTCTATTCATACGCATCATTTAAGCAATTCAACAAGATAATAATCCATGGTTTGATTTCGGAAATTGATACAACGAGCGTGTTGTACAATGAAATTGCACCATAACTATAGCATCAGACTTAAAACAAACACGATAGACTGTAATGGGAAGCATCTGATGTATTATATTAGCTCAAAATTAACAGAAAATTAACACTGGACACAGACCACTTTACTGTACTAGTATATCCCCCAAAAGCGAAATTTCGGTATAATTGATTTAAAATATTTAAGTAGATATCCACATTTAAAAATAGGCAAATGAAACCAAAGTCTTGATTAGAGACCTTATAAATTAGATACTTGCAATATATGAACAACGCTGTGTTATGTATGATTTTCCCCAAGTTTAATACATATAAACTCTATATAACTTCGAATATTTTAAAAGAAACAGCAAAACATGTGAAAAGAATCTATAGGATAAAAGTTACACGAATAAATACGCTTTAAATGTTTGTATGGAGCATAGACTGATCTGGACATTTTTCTCCAGGCTTGGTATTTTGTTCCAGTCTCTAAAGATTCTAAAAGGAGAACTTTCCAATTAGCCATTGTGACAACACCTAATTAGGATACGTTGTCGGTACATTTTCTCCGATTGTCAAGGTTGCGACAGACAGTTTTGCACTTTAAATTTCGCATTCTACGTCCCCTTGTATTGAAGCATATTTAAAATATTTTCGAATCGATGGCGAGTAAGTTTTTTTTAGCTGCGACTGAGCAGCTCTATAACTCGCTCTGTCTGTCGGTCGGTCGGTCTGTCTGTCTGTCGGTCCAACTTTCCCTGATGACGACGTGAACAGGATAGAAGCCAGACCGTTTAA
>JARFOD010075353.1:0-20942 GCA_031763545.1 Mopalia muscosa
GTCGTGTAGACACACTAAACTGGGGACAGCCTAAAGTGTAAAACGTATTGACTCTTGTGGATCCCTTAGAAAGAAGGCAACATAAACTACAATTGTTATGGCCTCTTGTGCAGGCAACTTGTACAATTTGCTCTACCAATTTGACGCCGTGTATGCATAGTATATATTTACTAAAACGCTTCATATTTCTTACTCCTGAAGAACACAGTGATTTTGTTAAGCCTGCAAAAAGAAAGTTCTGAATTATGAATTTTACGAAAAACAAAGGCGTTTATGTTAATGGGAGTATCGTTATGTCAAAAAGGAGGCGTTGCAGGCGGTCCTCTGACGTCAAAACGGTCGAGATTCATAAACTTTTTGGTAATGTCACAATGCAAAATATGTCTGACGTCCTCGACTCCAACGAATGTTCTGACGTCAGAGGACCGCTTTGCAAGGATAAAATTATCTCCCTTGCCCACTTCCCGAGACTCCCATTGGAGTCCAACAAACGCAACCATTACCGTGTTGCATACATTATCAATTTGATGGAAGTTGTTAACATCCCCATCTGCTAGTTAGAGATGATAGTAGCTTGCACGCCGAACTTACGAGAAAAAAATAACTGTTTTCTGCCTTCAAAGAGTTTTGACTTCTTCAGCATATCGCTAGCCTTGTCAGCAGTAAACGCAAACAGCATGTTCGTGTGAGGCATGGATGGAAACTAAAACAAAAAGAAGAAACAATTGACAGGGGTTTCACAGATCAACACTAGCAGGAAAATTGGTGTCCGCTACATATCAATGTTGTGAGTTAATGTGGCTTCAATTAGGATTCTGTATTGGTAGTTTTCCCGGTTTAAGTATTGAGGGTTATTCAATGTGAAGAAATACAAATGTGACTGCTTATACTGACAGAGAATGTCCCATTTCAATATTGTGAAGTTATCTGGGGATTTTCTTGTATTGTTGAGTGTGTATGGTTGACGCAATCCGTTTTATCACTTCTACCTTTATTCTACAAATGTTGAATTCAATGTAAAATCAATGACTTCATTTTACATATGTTAAATATAAATTTTGCATATGTGGAAAATAATTTTACATATGTGGAAAATAATTTCACATATGTGGAAAAGAATTCAACATATGTGGATAAGGATTTTACATATGTAAAAATAATTTAACATATGTGAAAAAGAATTAGACAGATCTTAAATAAACCTTAATTCAACATATGTGGAAATCTTTTTCACTTATGTAATATAAAAAGGTGAGGGGGAACTCTTTTGTAGGTAAGTGAATTTAAAGGGCCCACGACCTCAATTAGTGATTTCTCCATCACAACCTGTTTTTAACATTAATTAATTTGCTTAAAAAGTACAATCTTATCAGAAGGGCATCTATCCTTATTATTCTGCAGAGCATTTGTTATTTTCTATGGAAGAATAAATTAGGGATCTACATTTGTTTTATAGGCGTTCAATTGTGCCCGATTCTGCAGGGAGCATTACTACGTCTGATTCGTCTGGGATATAGCCCATAAGGATTAAAACAAATAAAGAATAAAGACTACAATAAAATACTGAATAAGAATAAAGCCGTCGCCTAATATAATATTCACTCTTTATTTGTCACCTTAATTTGCATTTTGCACTATAGAATGTATGGTTTTGTATTGATGGCTGTATAATTACTCTCCAAAAAAAGAAACGCAACATCATACACAAAATTTAAATCATGAATTTGGGTGATTGAGACATGACAAAAAGATCATGTTATAATGTAAATGTCCGATAATTGAATTTAAGCACTTGATAGTGGCTGTTGATGACACGTGACTTTTGGGCCAGTCTTTGTGTAACGCTGTACGAAGAAGGCGTAGGGAAAAACTTCGGGTGCGAATCATGCCTAATCAGTATGCGAGTTGAATGGGTATAAAAGACACATAGCCGTTTAATTGAAGACAGTTGTTAAATTGCTCCAGCCTGCTACAATATGCCCAGATAAGACGCAGCTGCGATGTTGGTCGTGTCCTGGGCGGTGAATCACAGAATGCAGTCGCAAGATTTATTACGTCCAGGGGAGCACGATTTCCAGGCTCTTCAGCCGGAACCAGCAATCCGGTTCAACAGATGGCCGACAACGTTCTAGTAGACCTAGAGTCACAACAGCAGCCCAAGATCGCTACATTCGGTTACTTCGTCTGAGAAACCGGACAATAACAGAAACCTCATCAAATGTCCCAGGTCTCCGGGGAATATCGGCACATACAGTAAGAAACCGTCTCCGTCAAAACGGCTTACGCGCCAGACGCCCTTACTTTGGCGTAGTTCTGAGGCAACAGTTTCGACGAGCAAATGTCCGATGGTGCAACAGATTAAGGAACTGCATCTCGCGAGTCTGGCTAAGCCATGAATCCATATTCAAGCTGCAGAGAAGAAATCGTCGTACACGTGTCTACATACCTCGAAATGAGAGGTTAACAAGGAATTGCTACCTTGAGGTAGACAATTGCGGCGGAGGAGTTGTGATGATGTCCTGCGCCCGAAAAACTCAACTGGTGCACATCCCTTGCTGCCCATAGTGGACCTCCGTAGAGAAGTTCTACAGCACGACAACACTAAGTGTGACACAGCTGGTGCTACTGTTGATTTTCGAAATAACCAGAACGTAACAGTAGTGCCCTCGCCGCCCAGAACGTAACAGTGGTGCCCTGGCCGTCCAGAACGTAACAGTGGTGCCCTGGCCGTCCAGAACGTAACAGTGGTGCCCTGGCCGTCCAAATTGCCAGATATGAACCCAATAGAACATTTGTAGAAAGATTTGGTTAAGCGCACAGTCGATATCCAGCGTCGCAAAATCTGCAAGAACTGCAGCACTCTCTTGACCAAGCCTGGAGTAGAATTCCACAAAACCGTATTCGCCGATTGATCATGCCTATGCCGAGATGGGTCCGTGCTGTGTTACGGGTTAATGGTGGGCACAACAAATATTGACTTTCTAGTGACGTCATCTGAGTACTTTGGACTGTGAAAAACAAGAAATGTGATAAATCTTGACATGTTAAAGAACTTCAAAATCTGAACAACCAGAGTGCTAAATTTCAATGTAATGAGATGCTTATTTCTGTATTTAAAATGATGTTGAAAATTCTTATTTGGATAAAAAAAAAGATGCGTTTCTCGTTTTTAGGAGAGAATATATGCTACTGTTCGACTTTTGGCAGTCTGCACTCAATGACATATATCTATATATCTACGCGTTGTTTTGTTGTTGTATCTTACTACAATGGACCAACTGATCACATGTCTCGACTCGTTAGTGTGCCCTGCCGAGTCTAAACTTGCACAGCATGTGGACTATATTCTAATATCTTTGCATTCGTCTTGAATGTTTTCATAAGGCGATAGGAACACGAATGAAGGATAGATACAGTCCCTTACTGTGGGGAGAAATCAATTTTCAGTTTATGAATAAGTGGAACTCTTTTGTACACATCTAAAATAAACGTTTATTTATCTTTTCCACATATGTAAAAAAGTTTGGTTTTGGTGTTTTTCGTTATGTGGAAAAGATTTCTACATATGTGGAAAAAATTGTACATAAGTAACATAAAAGCAAAACTAATTCGACATATGAGGAATAAAGGTAGAAGTGATAAAACGGCTTGTCATAAACCATGGCCGTGGGACAGATAATGTTGAGTGATTGACTGGTTATTCAAATATTGTTTTATCGCGACCACACCAAGAAAAATGCAGGTGAAAATAAAATATATATGTTATCCACATGTATTCACAAACAAGACAGGGGAGTTTGCCTACGAACCACTATGCCTGTTTCTGGCATGGCTTTGTGAGCAAAAGTTTATATTGTTGTTAAGGACAGGAAAAGCTGCCGAAATACAAACAGGCATCTCTATGAACGGTCCAATCAAGCGGTTTTTATAATTTCTCTCAGTTTCTCCAAAAGACATGTAATTGAGTTTGAAAAATATACCACTGGCTCTCAACGCAGGTACAAAATTTGGGGCTTACCTACCAGAAACACACTGCTAAAATTTATACATTATGTCGTTGGATACAGAGAACTCCCTGCAAATATTTATCAAGATACATAAGCAGTGTTATCCGAAAAACGCTAACTGTATTTTGACTCAATATTTCAGCATTTATTATGCCATCACCAGTAGTTGAACTATAATAAATGCGGAAATATTCAGTAGAAGATGATGAAGGGTATAATGCTCTGCCCTGCAGTGTACCTGGACATGTTATACAAATGCCATTTCTGTCAATCAAGGTGACATATGTTGATGGTAAATCGGACCGCAGTGAGTATGATAATGTGTAACTTTAAAATTAAATTGCATTGTCCCTAAAACATTTTCAAATTTGTGATTCTATTTTGGTTGATATCATCGACGATGACAGAGATGACATGTCTGGACAGCATGAATGTTTGTGGATCTAGCGACAACTCGCTCAGTACAGCACGTAGTTACACGATAACCGGGCAAGCATTTTGTAGGCAAAACATTGTCTTATAATAGGAGTTGATTTGTTTGATGAGGCCTCCCAGGGGCTTCTTTGCTTATGATTAACAAAAGGGCACCGTTAAACTTATCTACAATTTTGCAATTAAAATACCCGTGGGTTTTATCCTGCTTATTTTTTTACAAGTAACAATCTTAAAAAAGACAGGAAATGAAAATGAAACCCTTTCATAGGAGTGTATATAAAAAGGCACTTTTCCGAGCAAGTCTGTTATTACTCTTGCAGAAATTGACAATAATTATTTCCCCGTTGAATACACTCCTGATAGGATATGAAAGTAAGGCCGGAAGTATTAATGGGACTACGTTATTTCTATTGTATGGATGTATTGTAATCAAATACGGCATTTTGCAATTTACCAACAGACCATGGAATATACCAAGATTGTTTTAGTGCTTTCAACTTTGGCCAAATTAATTATTCCTTTGCATGGGTCAACATTTTTTACCTTCCTTGCATCCCGAACTAAAAGAATTGCTTTTTGACCCAAAAGGCCTTTGGACAATGTTGTTCATTTTCCGGATTCCCCAGACGGGATGTTGTTGTATCGTTAACAAAATATCACTTAGTCACAAGATTACGGCGGTTGACTTTTTCTTTACCTATCTCATATACAGTTTTGGAAGGTGATAAATATTTACACGCTGGTTAATGAAACGAAACAATGAAGACATAAAGAGCTTTTATACTGGAACAACAGAAAATAGAGAATAACATGAATAAAATCCACATATGTGAAATTCTTTTCGACATGTGTTAAATAAAGTTATTTATTTTACATATTTGGAAAAGATTTCAACATATGAAGAATAAAGGTAGAAGCGCATCACACTGCGCGCACACACTGTGCACAGCCTACTCGAATTCATTTAGGTTACTTTATTGGTGTCATGTACAGTATATGATGCAATCATTGAATAACTTTGGTAGAATGGCATAGGAGACATAGATCGTCTGCATATAATAATACTAGCGATAGATAGCCATTGAAGTATTTTGCTATGACAACCAACATCCGTCAGATCTGACATGTAGTAAGTTTCAATGGCGGGAATAAAGTCATCGAGACTTTTTCTATCATATTAATGAAACAATTCAAATCAGTAAATTAAAGCATTAAAATTAAGAATAAACGGACTGGTTTAACAGAAATGTTTAATTTTGTACCCATCAAAGAGAAGAGAGAAATACTCCTTAAGACTAGATTTAAATAAGGACAGCGAATCAATAGTTTTAAATGTAACTGTGAGCTTGTTCCATTCTCTTGGAGCGGTGTGTTTTAAAGCATACAAAGAATACTGATAAAAGATAATAGGTCCATAGCGTTTCACATTAACAGTTCTAGTCGGACAACTATGGACTTACATCTAAACCTGTTTTTGGAATTGTTGACTAAATAGTAGTGGGAAAGATTTGGGTGATTTATAAAATTTGTGTGCACAGGTCAAAATTGAAACAAGGGAAAATTTGAAAATTGGTAGGATTTTGAGTGATTTTAAAAGAGGAGTAGATGGATCCAATTTATTAGAAAGAGTTATTGAAAGTAGAGCGTGCTTTTGAAGGACGAATAACAGTTTTAAGTGTGTTTCCCCAAAGATTTGTTTGTTTGTTTGATTGGTGTTTAACGTCGTATTCAAGGGTATTTCAAATATGACGACGGACACAAATGCAGAACATCACAAACAAAACTGCTTCCCATTGCCCTTTAACACCAGGGCAACAGAAAGCAACCTCTTTTCTCGCCTCTTACGATCGACCGAGGAAGCCGAGGGAGTATTCTGCAGGGCCATGGCTAACCCGCTCCCTCAAGGGGCTAGAGATTTAGGAACTGGTCTATAAGTAGTCTGCAACTGATCTTATTTAAGTGAATATGATTGGTTGATTGATACTTGTTCAGTGAAAATCTCAAGGGTATTTCCTTTATATGAGGGTGGTATATTCCAACAATAAGTGTTTCGTTAACAAGTGCAAAAAAATAATATTCCTCCATTGTCAAGTAAAGCAGTCTGCCTACGCTTGAACCATACTACCCTTGCCAGAGGCCATAGAGTGAAGACATTAATAGTTCTGAGTAAAAACACCAACCTTACATCACTCGATAACACAGCATGATGCAGAAAACAATCTCTTTAAAGTGGAAAAATCTTACTCATTAAACAGCATGATGGGATACGAAATCAAATTATTATGTCGGCGGCCTGTCTTATCTCTTGCGGCACAGTCCCATGAGAATGTCAATCAAACATAATTAGACATTCTCTCTACTCCCTGAGAAGATAAAGCATGGCCTATCTTTTACAGATAAGCAGCAGAGCATCTTCCCTAGTTACCCCTGCTGGATCCTTCACCAGGAGGATACTGCCTCAGTTTGTACGCAGATTAAACCGAACATATATCCAACGTGAGCTCCTTCGATTCAGTAAAACTTCAATGCTATAAAGTAGAAAAACACTTTCTCTGGTTAAGCTTGTCCTACACAGCAGCCACACATGCAATTTGTGATAGTACATTGAAAGAACATTGCAAACAATTTCACGTTAACACTGTTGATACACTAAAACACTTGAATACCGAGTGACCTTCTCAGACATTAAAACTGCTACAGAATTAATTTAATCACTTTAGGTTAGAGTTTTACCAATCTATCTATTACCAATCGCTGATAAAAAAAAATAAATAAAAAAATACATATATTTAGTGAAACCATAGCGTACATAAATGATACAAATTAATTTTTTTGGCGGCTTACACTACAACCAAATTCACCCAAATGACAATAAAAAATTGCTCATTGTTAGTTGACTTAAAATCACTGTCAGTATTGAGACGGAAACTGTAAAGACATCTTTTGTTAACCACCCACTAACTTTCCAGTCACTACTGACTACCTTTTTTCTTTTGCTTTGGGTTTTATTTAATATTATTTTTACAATCACAAAACTCCCACCATGTTCTGAATAGAATGTTACTTCAACAACTGGAAATGTTATCATTAATTCAACCATTCAAATCTGTTACCACTAGTCCACAGTTTGTGTAGTCGATTCAAAATGCATGTATCCAAACACTGTCTGAGATACATTGATCCAATGAGCCAATGTTTAACTCAATAGAGTTGGATAATTCACCATTACATAACAACCCCACCACACCAGTGTTACTCTTTTCTTGTATTACAACATGTGGATCTATTGGTCTAACATAAGCTCCAACAGACCAACACCCCCACCAAGTAATTCTTAGCAGGGTCATCAACAATCCACCCTGTCTGATCCCTGCCCAGCTATAACAGACAGTTAAACACATGTTCCTCTGGTCCTTTGCTTCGCTCCATCACCTCAGATGAAAGAGTTCTTGGCAAGGCCTTAGACAGGGGGTGAAAATAGATCTGAGATTAATGACTGTTTCAAATACATACTCTTGCTCTATGAAGCTCATCAAATTGACCATCTGGGTTGTGGTTTGACCCCTTAACAAATTATCACACATAGTAAAATACAAATAAAACTTTTTATCTGGTGGATTTGAGTTAATTGAGAGTATCCTCATGGAGTTTAAAGAGCTTAATCCTAATGGAGTGTTACAAAATTTTAAGAGTTCTGATTGTTGTTTTTTGTGACAAAACTCCGAGTACAAAACACAACGGTTTGTTAATTTGACTGAGCCTTTATAAAAGAGACCCTTACTTCAGAAAGTTTTGAGAGCACAATGCGTTAGAACATACAACATGTAGACAGCACCAAAAACATGTAATAGCTAAAGAAGGATAACACAAGAAGCCAAATTTATGGACGCAGTGTCAAGAAGAAAATAAAAATTTTGTTTTGATGTCAAAATGAAGGAACTTGTAATGTTTATTTTTGACAAATCCGGAGGCATATTAAGTAAACAAATAATATAAGTAAGCAAAATGGCTGGAATAGTCCATCATTCCCTCACTTCAGGAATTGACAAACACATCCAACAGTTTCTTTTCACCAGACACACATATCAAGTTTTAATTCCCATCAAAGTTCCATTAATCCATGTGTTAACACTGATCCCTCTGGGGTTAACAATGTCACTGAAGTAGGCTTACTTTGATTTCAATCCGGATGAAATCCCTGCCTCATTAATGTTCCTACTCACTGTTTGAAGCCCCAAAGGGGACTTAGGAGAAGGGTTAGACTAATCCTGCTTTAATAGCCTCATTAACTTACATCCACCATTAATCTGGATAGGATTGTACATGTATGAAGCCTAATGTTAACACTTTACAATGCACTTAACTAATTTTTTTAAAGTAAATATTCCAAACATTGTAAGTAAAACATTATTTTCTTTTCATAAAAACAAATATTTTTGTTTACTGCAACATGTTTTTTAGGCACTACAAACTGAAGACGTGTAATCATGTATCTAGAAGTTTGCAATACATTTGGCTAAACCAATCATAATGATTCCTATAATCATAAAATTGTAAAAAAAAAAAAAAAAAAACTTCTCCAGGATTACAGTACTGTGAAGTTGTTTAGAGAAGGAGACAGGGTAAGGGTCCTGCAGGGAGCTATTTTACCCCCATTACTATTACAAAATAAAATAGGAGATCAAAGGGCATGCTTGTTAGAGGTCAGACTAGTAGCAACCTGAGCCAGATAATTCCTACGTTTAAACAATTTGTTGCTCATTTTCATCAACATCAAACGATTGATACCATAAACATAATTTTGACATCTGACAATAAACGCGCCACAAGTGTCTGCTTAAGGACAGCCCCCATCATGATCAAGTATCATTACCTACGGAGCCTTACTCATCGTGCATGCTAAATCCATGCTTCTAACATCCTCGAAAATCACTGAATAAACATTTGCAGAGCCACTTAGGAAGAGATCCGAAATTGAAAGGATTTGAAAAATGTGTTCAGATAAATCACTCAGTGAAACTAGACGTAAGTGAGTTGGAATTTAAGGACTGTATGTAATCCACTTTTTCTATTTAGCGGTTACAAACAATTTACATGTACAAACACAGTTGCACATTTTAAATGAAACCTTATCCAGAAAAAGTCATCAAATAAAGCTTTTTTAATCATTGGAATTGAGAAAAATTATCTATTGCTAATTGGTGTTTACAATCTAAGGTATAGTTTTGTTAAAAATGTTTTGACTGTACTTGGATCAGGCTCATAATATTTGTCATATTTAAAGAGAACAAAATAAATTGATGAATCATTTTTCTTCGTAACAAAACAAAAAAAAAATTATCACAAAAGAGTGATCATTGATTGATATCTAGCGTCACTTGTAATATTCTCATATCACTTAACCGTCAACAATGCAAAAACGATGACAAACCATGACTATAACATTTCTGACAACGCCAGGGTGTTTTCTGAAGATTTCCACAGAGCACCTACAAGACACCAACACGTCATATAAGTGAAATACCCTTTAGTAAGGTGTTAATCCTTAAACAAACAATTATCTTAAAAGCACATTTTTTTCTTGTTGGTGTAAAATTTTCGTATTTACATCAAGTGTAACCTCTGTGGGAAGTGTGATTATGTCAAAGTAAAAACATCACGATGCAAACATCACAAGTTAAATAGTAATTTGATAATTAAACAGAGCTTGTTTGTAGAAAGCTCCTCCTAAAAGGGTTTGATTTTGCTAAGTAAGTGATAACATTTGCTTTGTTCTTTTACACTAACCGTTATTGATTTTAAAATGATATAGAAAGTTAAAATATCAATGGGTTACCCAGACAAAAAGCACAGGCTGGCTTGATCTGTCAAAGAAGCAAACTATGTTTTTTATAAAGGCGGAAAAATTCAGAGAACTTGATGGACACTTCCAGGAATAGAAAATAAGTGCCTGTGATTGGAGATTATCGATAAAACAACCTTACAATAACATTTAGTGACATTTCCATGTTATATATCAATTGATGATCAAATTGGTCTCCGTTCAAGATACTGAAACTGACAGAAAATATCATATTATAGTTGTCTCTGCTATTTACTGACATGATTTACAATTTCAATAAGCTCATGATATATTTTATATCAGATTTACAAAATCATATCAGCGAGAGGTTAACCAGCTCTCATTTGCATACTCAAATTCACAAGTGGCAAAAATATTGCTCTTGGCCAGAGTGGATTGTTTGTTTGTTTGATTGGTGTTTAACGTCATACTCAAGGGTAAGCTTATTTCACTTATATGACGACGGACACAAATACAGAACATTACAAACAAATCTGCTTCCCATTACCCTTTAGTTCTGCGAACACCAGGGCAACCTCTTTTCTCGCCCCTTACTGACTGAGGAAGCCGAGGGAGTATTCTGCAGGGCCATGGCCCACCCGCTCCCTCACGGGGCGGCCAGCGTGGAAGGCCTACACATAAACTAAATGTAATAACAGTTCTCTGCAATTTGTATAAATTTATGTGCAATAACTGTTGAGTCTCTTATAAAGTTATGTAACAAAGCAGGATATAAATGTTTTCTGTTTCTCTATAAACAATCTGCTATGAATCTCTAGACAAACCTCTGAATCAAATTGGATAAAAACTCCAAAAAAAGGCTAAGTTGGAATGCTATAATAGACGATTCTTGATATAAACCTTTGCCACTACAAAAAACCGACTGAAAAATAAAACTGTGCAAACTTTAAAGACAGATAAAAGCTGTAGATAAATAAATCAAAAAGGAACTAGAGTCAGTTTAAGATATTAAGTGAACTTCCTCAACAAATTCTGTTAAATTTGATGTCATGCCTCAAGCGAGCAAAGGCGATCTCATAGAGAAAGGTTCCTTGAAAGTATGAACTAAGACTAGGTTCTTATTTTAACAGAACATTTATATTAACTCACTTATTCAGGATACTGCCCTCATTCTGGATAATCTTGTTGAACATTTTGGTGAAACAAAATAAATCGTACAACTGCCGTTAGAATGTCAAATTTGAGAATTTAAAGTTGTGTTAGATGTTGTCTAGAATCATTCATTCAACGGCCATTTGAAAAATTTAAGGTCAACTTCGACCCAGATCGGATGGGCATGACGGGCGGACAGTTTAGCGATGTATGTTTTGTGAGATGGGCAGCTGATACGGGTCCCTGACTGCCAGTGGAAAACAGTCAACAAATGGAGGGACGCACAAACAAATTGATTAGATACATAGGCATTTGCGTAGATTTGTTGAACCTGAGATCCGTGTGAGGATGTGGGTTTGAGATCGGTGGCCACCATGGGTCAATTGCTCTATATTTGTCAACAGGTGATGATCCATTAACAGAGCATCTAGACTCTTTGTGGATGTGGTTTATACTATCTGTGTGGTGAAAAATGTCAAAATACAACAACAACAACAAAAAGAAAGCAGAAAGATTGTACAATATAATAATGAAACTAAATAAAATTGTATTTAATGTTTGTGGCGGAACTCAGAAACATGAAGTTAATATGATAATTTTGGAAAACTGATTCAAATTTTTAATAAAACAATAATAATTTGGAAAAAAAGGCTATAAAAACACATAATTTACTCTACTGATTCATCTGTTCTTTAGTATTTTTACTGTCTGTTTGAATGGAGAAAAACAGTTAAGAATTCAACTTGTTGAATGGTTATAAAAATCTTAAAACCTTATTAAATCAAAGAAAATCCTCATAAAAATGAATTAACCAATTTTGCCTTCTCAAAACATATTGAGCGACTTCTTTTAAAAGATAACAAAAAAATTCGATCGTAATATGTAGCTTATGTTTATAAGAAATAAATAAGATTACTGGGAATGATTTGTTACCCAAAATAACTACTGTAAAAGAGCTTAATCAATGCAAGGTATTGTAGGGCCTAACTGCATGTAACTAGTAGTCTTCACATTCGAGGCGGATTCAAATTTATCTGAATTGTAAATTGGTTTGTACATGGTTTCTTTTCAGTTTTTTATCAACTACTTGGCAATGTAAGGTTATACATTCAATCAAAGACCCAGGAGTACAAAATTAAACACACACAAAAAAACAATAAAACAAGTAGGTAGGCTGTTTAGTTGCCTGCATGGCACTTTCGACTTAACAGTTGACAATACAAAAAACTTAACAGCAAGTAGCGTTAAAGTAGATTATCCGTATGCCGGATCAATAGAAGCCAAGAAAGCTAGGAAAAATTGAGGAACAAAGGGTGTAGAGAGAGCGGAGAAGAGAGAGGGGAGCCAAGCAGAAGGAAGGGGGGGGGGGGGGGAGAAGAGAGAGGGGAGGCGAGCAGATGGAAAGGTCACAACATACAGGTTCAGTTTCAAGCCATTTTAAAATCAATAAGAGCTCAAACCGTAGCCCAACGACACAGTTTCCTCAAATGTTTATCAATCGTTCCTAGCAGTATTTGAGAGCATTTTATTACACTGGGAGAAATGAACCAGGTTTAACCACTGCTGGAGGTTAGGAGTACAGTTAACCTATCAAACAGGTATTTATGTAATACGCCTCAAGCCTCCATGTACTCAGGTAGTTCAACTTGGGCATTATTGCGTATTACGAGGAAAATACCACACTAGTAGCAAATATACTTGTATATGGAATAAAATTAAATAAATGCAACGCCGAATATTGAAGTCATTTTGGGTATTCCATATTTCAGCTTCTGTATGTAGCGATCATCTGGGATAAGATTGCTTAATTCCAGATGATGGTTACATAGAGAAGCCAAAATATAGAATCGCAAAAATGACTTCAATGTTCGGAGTTGCATTTATTTTATTTTAAAGTAAATTACATTTATGCTTTTGTATTGTATTATCAAGCGACTAATCTACAAATAGTTACAAAATGTCTTAAATTCACATTACAAAACTATATATGCATAAGCTGTTCGGAAATAAAATCTGAGACTTTTTCACAATGTAACCTTTGAGCACAATATTTATTGGTGTTTTAGAATTTCAAATTAAAAAAAGATGAAATAACATGACATCGGATATTGAAGAATTATTCTGAAAATCTCTAAAACGAAAAGCACTCAGTTTTATTGTAACAAAATGACATCCGGCCTTTTCATATAACATTAACTTTTCTTACCCAATCACAATGCAAACCTCTTTCAAAACACACGAATGTCAATTTTTTTTACCCTGTTAAACTGGAAAGGGATTTCAAAGTAGGTCATAGGACGAATAGAGGCTCCGATAAATAAATAAGAAATATCTATGGAAAAACACAACTTCTCCGACCAGTTTGACAACAATATTGAGAGTTCTTTCTCCATTATTCTTCAAGGGAATTTATATTTGTACAGATGAATAGCAACCTGTCTAGCCTATATGAATACCTACTGTATACGCTCTAAAATTCTCCAAATAATCTTCATTTTTTTAAGATAAAACTGTGAAGGTTTAGAAACTAAATAAAGACATGAAAGTTTTGAGAATTTGTGTGTGTGTTTTGATTGACTGATTGGTGTTTTATGCCAAACTAAAGGGTATTTTACTTCTATGATGTCTGTGTATTCCAACAATAATTGACACTAACACAACAAAGATGTGAAGCATTTCCATTTTATGCTGGAAAGTTAATTTTCCTCTAGTGCTTAGTAAAGACAGTACCGGTAGTGCTGCTCTTCAAACAAACTACCCTTAGCCAGAGACCAGAGGGCCATGGGAAATGAATAAAGCTGCAAAAATTATTACACTTATCTATCTGAACCATCTTATATTTCATAACAAACTTAACATCATTATAGCCTTCAAGAAACAGCTTATTCTGCCCATCATTGAGTTGGACTTAACTGTAAGCATATTGATTATCCGGCATTCAAACTAGCTACTATTAAACACTGTACAGAGTTTGTCACAACTAGTAAAAAATTTTGGCTGTCCCTCTGTCTTCAAAACTAAGCTGCAACAACTTACTGGGTTTTTTGCTTTAATTTTAAAATCTGTTAGCAGTAAAATTTTGAAGAACATCATTGGTAGCCTTTTGTTGGAGAAACAAGTATTAATAAAGCTATAGGCAACACAAACTAGAGTCTGTACTTGTATTAGAGAGTCATTCTCTAACCTTTGGAGGAGACAAAAGCATTACTGACAGTCTCCACGTATCTTTGGTATTGTTATCGAGCTAATCACATGGTAAATTCAGCGCTGAAATGGCTATTTACATATCATTAATTCTGTTTTGTTTCGATGTTTATAAAATTCCTAACTTAAAGGATGTAAAAGAATTTGAGCAAGAGAGATAATTAAGAGATCAAGGGCTTGTAATTCCAGAGGTTTTAGCTTTAATTGATCTTAATTATCATTACAAACACTGTTGTTTATACCATGTTGCCATGACAACTAATATCAGCTTAGTAAACAAAAAATCTCTTTGTAGAACACTGCTCACATTATGCTTCTTAAGTTCTAAGTAACTTAAATTAAGTTAAACTTTAATAACATTTTTGTTTTTGTTTGTTTGATTGGGGTTTAACATAGTTCTCAAGAGTATTTCGCTTGTAGGACCAGGGATCATTCACTTCATACTACTCCTTGCGTAATAACAGTGGAAAACTGGGACGAGACCTCATAAGTCTACTCCCAGGTTTGCTGAAGTCACATCATTCCCTTAAAAGCTGTGGACAGACTGGATCCTGGGAATAGTCATTTATAACAGGAAGAGTACTTCAACAGATTTTTAGGAATTAAATATTTTCATATGTTTACATTATATCATGTTATCAGTAGACCAAGGCCATATACAAAAGTTAAGACATATTTACCCAGCTTTGAGCTTTTTGTTTAAATTTTAAAAAAAAACACAACTAAACTTTAAGAAAAACATTGAATACTAAATCTCAGTTGAATATACTCAAAGCAGAACATCAGTTCATATGTTGACTAAGCAGGAAAAACAGCTAGGTACCGTAGTAAAATATTTACAATATTTACAGTTCTCTCCATAGCTGCCAAAGAATAAAATCTTTTCATAAAGTCATAATATGTCACATTATCCAAAGACCTATCCATTAAACTTCCCACAAACTACTGTTGAACACCTGTTCATATTTTTCACTCCTTTTAGAAAGTGACAGGAAACACAGTCATAAAATCCACTCCTGATAGAATAAGTGGTTGCGGCTTTATACCACATAGCCTATTAGTCAAGTTTACTTCCGAACAGATCATTCAATATTCTTCTAAAATCTGTAAGTTACATGTAAATATTGCAGACATAGACCTACGATTATGAGTAACTTTTTAAAATAAAGTTGGACAAGCAAAATTTTCATAGCGATAAGTGTTTTTTTTTTAAATTCAGTTTGTGAATTGTTGTACGGATAACAAGGTAAAAAGGTACATGTGAGTTGATTAAACAAAATTTTGTTTTAGGATTTTTTTCATACCATTTTGAGTATTTTTGTGATATAGCATAGCACAGAATGTAAATTTCTGTGTATATTTTGATGGCCTATTGGTGTATTAAGCATAAATAATTTCTACAAAAGATTCCAGAATACACCGGCCTGCAACTGCATCTGTAGATATATATATGCATTTGACACATGGAGCAATGGCTAAAACCTTTGAAGTACAAAGCATTGAGAGAAACTCATAAACAACACTAATTAAGCAACGGGAACAGCTTAATTTTTACCTGCCTGGAGGTATTAACGAACTAGCCGCTTTAGAAGTGACATAAAATCCACTGAGCTACTGATTAATACATACCTACAGGCAACAAAGCTAAACCTCAAAGGAAAACCATCCGGATTAATCACAGGCTCACAGCTTATTTTACAAGAAATTATTATAGTTTCTTAATCAACTCAAATCAGCATCAATCAGGCTAACACTTTACGATTCTTGAAATATTTTGTATTAATTGGGCTATGATAGGAGAGAAAATTAATAATTTTTTTTTTTATTGGACATAATGAATGAATGACATAACCACAGCAGCTATTTATAGTGAAAGTGTATTAAAGTATTATATAGGGAGCAAATATCAAGGTTCTAATGTAAGCTTTGCTTGACAACCCCGGACAACAAACAAAGACATGAGATGTTTGTTTGTTTGTTTGATTGGGGTTTAAAGTTGTACTCAAAATAATTTCACTTATATGATGACGGATTGTCCACTTCATACTGCACCTAGCCGTATTATGGAGCAAAACCAGGAGGAAACCTGTAAAAAGTACCTCCACGACTGCCTAGCAACAACATGTGCCTCGCTCAAATTTGAAGACTGGAGAGGACAAAAACAGACCAATTGCCTTCAATACATAAAATGAAATCACTGACAGAACAGTTTCATGGTGCCTTTTAGCTCTGAGAGCGTCAGGAAGCTTCATCTAAACCTATGCGGGTTTGAATCAAAGATGTTAAAAAATGATTTAATTACAACTCAGTAGTCACAGCTTTTTTCTTTACCATGTGAATTAATTTCTGCATAATTCTTTCAATATGTATATTGGTCAGCATAACAACTTGAGATTAAAATCTTTACAGAAACTTGCCGATAACAGTTTATCTTGAACACCAGACCTTCACTTAATTAGTGATATCATATGTATAACTGGCCAACTGAGATTTATCTTTGAAAATATATACATAAACACAAACTACTAAGGCATACATGTATCTTTCTGTTTAAAAATTGTTTTTAAAAAATAAACACCTAGCAAATTTATATACAGGGTTCCGAGAGTCTGCGTCTTCCGAAGAAAGCAACAAATTGAAGGTAATTCAGCAGACCAAAGAACAACTTGTATCTACGACCTCTTTAATAGGTATTCAAAAACTAAAAAAATTCATCAAACGATAAATTCTGACTTATATTACATGTATATCATCATAAATATGAATAAGTCCTAATGACCACATGCCTTCACGTCTTTAATATGCACTCTATTTGGCACATGTGACGTCATAAGTATCTTAATTATGGGAGTCCCGGTTAATCAATGAACAGTATTATTAATGAATTTCAGCAGTTATTGGAATCTATTTCACTGAAACTGTGCTTATTCCACTAATTCACCCTTCATATTTCATAATTTTAGTTTTCCACAGGGCACATATACTTTCTTCCAACTGAATTTACAAACTGTGAATTTTACATGTTTCTGGAAAATTCTCACTTTATTTTAATGTAACCAGCTTTTATCCTCCAAATTATGCAATGACTGTTTTTAGGGAACTTACAACCTTGATCTTTTTTAGAAGTCTATCTCTGATTAATTCAAGCGTGATGGGCTGCTAAGGAATGATATTAAGAAGGATAGTGTTAGCTTAATTTTCCAACAATTTTTTTCTAGGGCACCTGTTAGCCGTGAGTGTCCAGTTTCTCAAAAAGTTATTCATAACATGCGTGTCAATTTCATCAGCAATGTCATGAGCGTTTGACTTCGCTAGCTATATTTTTATCACCTGTCATACATATCAGAGATAATATTAACGAGCTGATGAGCAGAAGTTGCTGTGCATGACTACATACAGGTAAATACAATTTATAAAAACAATATACCTTTTCAGAGACCGGTATATTCATTATCGTGGCATTATATATAGATATAAATTTACCTATGCATCATTAAGATTTATTAAAGCTTCTTTGTTTCTATGAATGAGACGGCACATTCCAGCTTTAACTAACGTTTTTATCAGAGATTAAAGAAATTCTTATTTAGAGAGGTGAGACAATATTATCAGTGGACCAAGATTTGATCTACCCTTGTACTTGTAACTGTATCGATGCAATTCTTAGCTTCAACTTCTTTGAACATCAGACCTACACGATTGTGGTAGCAAAACATGAGACTTATTGTGTTAAAAGCTAATTAACCTGACATTTTTGTTACCTAACGCATCAATTAACGCCTTTTTTGTGATTTTCTGACAACACACCAAACAGTTGATGACAGAAGGGGGTGAAATAGCTTGAGGATAGAGACATTAAACGTCTTAACACTTGTATCATCTCACAATTAAATTAGTGCTATTTTGGTAAAAATCAACCCTAAAGCAAACTGAAAATAGAACAAATTTTAATAAGAATATAATCAGCTTGTGATAATCAAATAAACTAAGCTATTGTTTGAAAAATACCTGGTCAAAACTCTTGAACCCTTCATCTATATCTGAGTTCAAAAATAACTTTTATTTGACGGTTACTACAAATAAATCTATTTTTATTCTCTAAGATATAGTTTAAATAACCTTTTCAAGACCGTCTCACAAAAAATTCTCTCTTGTGACATAGATTCTCTTGGATGTTACACTCGTGTACATGTATCTTGTGTTCCTTGTTTAAAAGTTTAGGAAACAGCAGAACATTTTTATGGGTGTTACCAGAGCACTTATAACCCTGTTGTAAAGGATGTTAAATTCTTCCTTGTGTCTTATTGGTCAAAAAGCCAAGCCATAATTAATTCTGTGATTTTAGTGGTCCATAGCTTAGAAAGGAGTTTATGACTTCTCATTTGACATCAACAGGCTGTAAAATTGTGATTAAATTAAATTGTGGTGAAATTTTTCAAAATTTTAATTTAGTGTACTTTTTATAACAAAAATGAGTTATTTTAAGCCCTGGCTATTTTTACATGTTAATACAGAGCACATAAGCTTTTTGTGCTCTCTAAGGTCATAAAGCCCCAGATAGGGTACAGGAAGCCGTCGCCTGCCACCCCTGATTTAATAAAGGAAGTTGTCATTGGTGTATACTTCATAGTTATTTATTAAGCAAGGGTTCTGTAAACATAATCATCCATCCTGAAAACTGGAAACTGCTTAAATTAACTTGTAACACCTAGCTAATTACTTAGAACTTAGGTTTGCATTTGAACATGTCAATAGGTATATTTTTAGATTATTTATTGACAATTTTGATAGATTTCATACGCAACTGTTACACAGTATATAGTTTTCGGATGACCTCGTAGAAACTTTTCCCAGAGCTTCTAACACCTAGCTTATTAGTCTTCAGATCGGGTATCTAATTGGTCTTAGGTTACCATTTCTTTAGCGTCTGAATTTTTTGGTGACAGCTCAGTGTGGAGGAAACCGTCTTGATTGTCCACAGCTTGTTGCTTCAGTGAGCATAAAAGAAAGTGTCCTATCAATACAAGAGGGCAAACATCGACCCATATTCCTCGGAGTTGTCTGCGGTCTCGACAGATAGATATCGATCTGGTCGGACGCTTTTGTGTAACTCTCTATGTAAAGGTGTTCAGCTAAATACCTGTTTTAGTCCAGGCTATAGGTTATATATGCACTATATAATACTGCGATTTGAGATACAATAACACATGTGCTCAACTACAAATATCACCTTTCATAGCAAATACAATAAAGGATGAGTTTATATTTAACACGTTTCATCAGCAATTAACTGAAGCTTGTTTATAGGCTCAAATCTTTCAAATAAATAAATTTGCAATGACAAGAAACCAAATAAATTTTAATTTTTAATATAAATGGCTAAATTCAATAAATAAATATTAAAAACTGTACCACTTGAAGCAAGAATGTATTATAGATAAATTAGTCAATAAGGAAGAGTCAGACACTCACAGCTCACCTTTCCAAAAAAAAAAGTAACTTTATCTTTAACAGCCAGCTTATATAATTATTATAATTAACAAAAAACTAGCAACTGAAGGTCACATGACATAGCTTTGAGAAGCATAAATGCTATTTTATTTTTTTTGTGCTGTAACCGTCAAACAAACAAGCTTAATTAACAAATTATGTATCAAGGTGGAAACTAAACAAAGAGAATTAATAAAAAGGAAACCAGGAATAAATACAACACAGAAGCAGCCTCACCCTCACAATTTTTTGTTGTATATTCTTAATAGCCCATTATCAAACAGTTGTTGAGTTATAAATATGTAACTTTACCTTAGGCATTAAACAGGTGAACGGTTATGCCCCAAAATGTGTTTGTTTGATTGCCATAGGTGTTTAACGTCGTACCCAAGGGTATTTTGCTAATATCATGACGGAATATCCACTTTACACAGCTCCTTGCCTAATTACAGTTGAAAACTGTGAAGAAACCTTGTAAAAACAACCCTGTGATTGCTGTAGCCACATGGTGTGACTGACTTGTAGCCAAAATATGAACAGCATGTTACATGATTACATCAGTAGTGTAACAAGGTTTGTGTCATAATGTAACAGCCTTAACAATGAAATTGATCATAGATTCGTTGTTTGTTTGCTGGGGTTTAACATTGTACTCAAGGGTATATCACGTCTTATTGGGGTGGAAAACTGAAAGGAAACCTTGTAAAAACCACCCCTGTGATTGCCGGAGCCAAATCTTGTGCCTCACTCATATACTTGAGGGTCGACAGATGGACAAATTGATCGTAGAAAAGTTAAGTATGACTCAACCAGGACATGCTCTTGTGCACAGAGTTAAAACGAAAGGATTC
>JARFOD010075364.1:0-20942 GCA_031763545.1 Mopalia muscosa
CCGCTCCCTCACGGGGCGGAAGTCGAATAGAAGATTGGTTTATTGTGTGTTATGTGTGTTATGCCAAACCACTATAAATGACAATTATAAATGGCAATATATCAAATGTTTAAATACATATAAAAATTGTAAATAATGTATTTAAAATTGTGTTAATTTTAGTAATTACTATCGTTCATCAAAATTAAATTCTATGAATCACACCGATTCGTTAAAGGAATGTGATGACAGCATCGCCAGCAATGCTGTCAAACAAATCCTACATTCAGTTAACTGTGTAGAACTATTGCCTAACAGAGACAAGTCAAGTAAAAGTTAACGAAAAATCTGTCCTTTCCCTTTTTGGGCCATAATTTCATTGTCATTATTATTTTCATCGCTGGTCTTAAATATATTCAAATTAATCGATATGCCTTTAAGTTATGGGGGAAAAAACTTCCAGTACAGCTTCAAATAGTATGGACTGGAATTGCCTTTAATGGCAGAACCTGGGTGTCAGTGGTGAATAGAGCTAAACAAAAAAATAAAAAAAACGGGTGAGTTTACGTCACAATCGTTAGTGCTTTTAAATATTAACAATTACAGTCATTATTTAAGATATAAATGCTTTTACTGTACAGACGGTGATTTGTATTGTATCAGTACCTCAGAGACGCTGTTAGGAATATTATAATCAAGGCTAGATTATCGGAAATCAACTGTGAGCCGATTCCGCTATTCGTTTGATTGGTTGGTGTTTAACCTCACTGTCAAGGGTACATAGCGACTATACCGACTTTGTACAAACATACTATTGAAAAAAGTATTCTAAGTAACGCCCCTAACAAGATCACTTCCGGAAAATGCATACCCACACCTTCGTACGTACCTCCAAAATTGAGAAAGTACTAGTTCATAAGTCTTAACGGCGACCGAGTGCTTATCTATTGAATGACCGGCGATAGAAAATCACTGAATTCGATACAGTACCACGGAACAAAAATAATCAGACTACAATTTGAAAACAAAAGAAAAAAATGTCTCCATATATCAATTAACCAAGGACTGGTTGTGAGGAAGTTATATTGGTTATTAAAACCAGAAAGACACGTCTACACCGGCCAAGGAAAACACAAAACGGTCTGACAATAACTTTAATAAAATAATATTTTCCTTTAATAAATCTACATATTAAGCAACCTAAAAAAATAATTAGGTTTTTTGACCATTTGCGTTCAAGCATCAGAGCAGATGCCGGCGCGAAAGACACAAAATTGCTTTATGTTTATGTAAAAAGAAATAAATCCAATAGCGTGGTCCTTGTTGGAAGTTGGGAGCGATATTAAAAGTAAACATACCACATTTATTACAGAAAGAATTATTGCTTAAACCGATTGCTTAAAACGTAGAGAACAAAACAACAGTAGAAAGATTATTGGCAGTAAGCCATATGGTTGACTGGTAGGTCTAGTCAATTTTCATTTTCCTTTAGATATATTAGATTCACTAGCACAACTAGAAAAAAAGATTATATTGTTCACGGCAATTTTTTTTATACAATACATTTAATTATGTCTCGTTTACTTAGCATACTCAAAGTGCAAAAAAACGCAGAAAATATGATAGAGGAAGAAGACAACAGATCATTCATTCAGACTGCCTGTCTCAAGGACGTCATTGTGAGAAATATAACATATTGGTTTCAATTGTCAAGGGTTATTGTAAAAACACTTTGATAGACAGCAAGATAGGGCTGATGTCAGATTCTATAAGACAATCTAACCGGCTTGTCTTGGAACCAATACAAAATCAAAGAATTGAAAACTGTTTGTTCTAAAACAAACAGGGAGATGATTTGTTTGTTTTATTTGCGGGTTAACACAAAACTGAAAGGTATTTCATTCATTTCTCATAATAAGTTTACGACTAAGGAAAAGATACAGATTGATTGGTGTGGTACACCGTGCATAAGGGTAGTTCACTTATAGTAGTTCACTTATATGAACGCGGTGTATTCCAACAATACTGGACACTATCACAACTAAGATGTAAGCTTATCATAATGCTGGAAAGATAAATTTCCTCCAGTATTGCTACTTTTCAAACAAACTGTAAGGCTATTCGTTGGATTGGTTGAAATTAAACGTCGCCACCAAGGATATATCATGACTATAACGACTTTGTCCAAACATTATATTGTAAAAAAAAATATTGTAAGTTACGCCTGTGACAAGATATCTTTCAGGGATATTCATACCCGCATCATTGCACGAGCCACCAAAATGGGGAAAGCCATAGTTCATGAGTCTTAACGCCGACAGAGGGCTTTTATATGTTTTATTGTCTTTTTTTTTTTATATGTTTTTTAGATACCAGTAAGGCAGAGTCAACCACTGAGTATTATGGAAGACTTAACTTGGCCGTAAAGTTGATATTTTTATTGTATATTTTCTTTTCAAATGGCTTTGAGTCCAACAATTTGTGATTAAGTGGGGTGGGTCATACTCCCCTCTCTTTTTGGCGGGAAATGGTGTGAGACAAGGAGGGGTACTTTCTCCTGTACTATTTTCAGTGCATAGATGAACTTGATGCTGCTCTTTGCAAATGTCGGGCTGATTACAACATAGCCGGGACTTTTATAAAGCATATTATATACGCAGATGGCATGTGTCTACTCTGCCCGTCTGCCAAAGCTCTTAGAGTGCTCTTGAACATTTGCTAATTCTTCTCTAAGTCACATGATGTGTTGTATAATGTAAAGAAAACAGTGTGGTGGTTATTACACCGAAGAGCTACAAGAACTTTGATCCCCCTAATGTGTATCTTAATGGTGGTGCCCTATGTTACTAGCTATACTTAATTGGGGCATATCATTGGCAAAGACTTGAATGACAACGATGATATCAAGTGTCACCGTAGAAAGCTATGTGTAGAGGCGAACTGCATGATACATAATTTCGGAATTGTTCCAGTGATGTAGAGATCATATCGTTAAGGTATTTTGTTGGAGAGATTTACTGTTGTCCATTGTGGTGTACGCATAGCAATACAGTTTTCAATTCCATTCATTTAGTGTATAACAATGCATTTAGATGGTTGATGCACTTTATGCATGGCTGTGGTGCACGATTAATGTGTGTCTCACATAATGTACGTTAATTTGCGGAGGTTTTGAGAAAGTCAATGTATGGACTCAAATGTCGACTTGAGTTGTCTAAGAATAGTCTGATACAAACTGTAATAAACAGCGTTATTGTCGTTTCATATTGCATGTTGTCAAGATGGCGGGCTATGTCATATGTATAACAGAATATGTTAACGTATACTAAATGATGTCGATGTTATTGTATAAATCTATAAATATTATAGCACTGTACAATTTATATGGACTTTAGTCTGAAATAAAAGTATTATTATTATTACTATATTATTATATATTAAATGACCCGCGATAGAAAATCACTGACATTGATACAGTACCACGGAGCAAAAAAAAAAAAAAAATGATTGCAAAGCAAACGAAAAAGTTGTCTCCATGGATCTATTAACAAAGGACTGGCTGGGAGGCAAAATGAGTTTTACTGGTTTTAATACCAGAGCCTACACCGGTCAGGCAAAACACAAAGCGATCTGAAAATAATTAAAAAGTGTTACATGCGGAACAAAAGCTGGGATAAAGTAATATTTTCTTTTAATAAAGCTGCACATTAAACTATCCCCCAAAAATAATTACGTTTTTTGACCATTTGCATTTAAACATCAGAGATTCATAGCGGATGCCTGCGTGAAAGACACACAAAATTGCTTAATGTTTCTATAAAACACTCAAATCCAATAGCATGTTCCTAAAGTTGGAAGCCATATTAAAAGAAACATATATGACATTATTTGTAGAAATAATTATTGTGCTAAATGCTTTAAATGTAAAGAACAAAACAACAGAAGAAATAATATTGGCAATAAGCCGTATGGTTGACTGGAAGGGCGGACGTTTTTATATTTTTCTGTAGATACATTAGATTCACTAGCACAACTAAAAAATGTCAAAGATTATTTTTTCACAGCAAATTCGTTGATACACTATCATTCTTATCTTTTAATAATGTCTTGTATACTAAGCTTACTCAAAGTGGGGGGAAAAAACCCCAGAGAAAATATGATGCATGAAGAAGACAGATCGTTCATTCAGACTGCCTGTCTCAAGGACGTCATTGTGTGAGATATAACATATTGGTTTCAATTGACCAGGGTTATTGGTAAACGCTTTGATAGACAGTAATATATGACTGATGTCAGATTCTATAAGACAATTCGACAGGCTTGTCCTTGAACCAGTACAGAATAATAGAACTGAAATAAAGTTGTTTGTTATAAATGAACACAATTAAATTAAGTCAATACCCCAAATAAACCACAACAGACCATAAACTTAACAAGTGTTCCCTTTAAAGTGACAAAAGGAAGCATTTCTATAACGTGCTCAACTACGTGTATTTCAAGTATAATGTTTTAGAACGATGTCAGGATAGACAATGAAACGTGGCACTGGTATTTACCCAGAGTCTATGTATAATCCATAAACACTTCAGGTATATTAAGTTTACCTGTGTTTCTTTCGTCTTTGTTTAATTTATATATTCGTGAGTTCCATGTTTGCTATCAATCGTGGTATTTGTTGGTTTTTTATTCAACGTGCATTGTTATCGGGAGATCTACGACTACACGGTCAATCTGACAAAGCCAATTGAGCTACAGGTGCAGCCAATCTTTCACACAATTACCGAGTAAGTAATACGATTAGGAGGAGATAATAGCAGTCATTAAACTTGTGACTCTGGACAATTATACATATCTCCTGGAGCTAGCACGTTAAAGCTGTCTGTTACCGTGTCGCAACGTCAGGTACAACATTTGACCAGTGCAAGTATTTTTTTGCTGTTTTTTGTTCGGAATGGACATATGATCTGTTACATATAATATTCTTTTCTCTTATAGCTTTTGTTCATTTACGCCTTGTATTAAAATACAAAAATTGGTGTATGGAGTGGGCCGATTCCGAGTCGAAAATTATTGGCTGCCAGATAAGATGTGATAAAGGCTGCAAAAGGAAAATAGGATAATTTTACCCGCAAAAATTCTCCATTGTATAAATGTGTCAACGTTATGCTTCTAAATTTCTTGTAGGGAACTAAACCCTTCTTTAGATAATGTTATGAATCTAAACTGAGTAAAAGATAAAACTATCAATGAAATCACATTCACACTCTGTGTCATGTTGTTTTACAAATATCATCTAGCTCTTCAACACAGATGACACGGTTATTAAAATATTTTATTTAACATAATTTCACTGATAAAAGATAAAGCGTATGTCACTTATATGACGACTGATTGTAGATTTCTTCACTCTTACCTACTTACATAATGTTTATATGATATTTAAATCAAATCTGATTAAATGTAGAATGCAGTCCCTTATGTATTTGAGCAGATTGGTTTTAACAAATTTCTAGAATTGAAGCATTTATAAGTACGACACAGATACAGCTGTATGTCCCTTGTTTTGGCTCGTACTTGAATCCATTGTTTACATAGTATTCCCACATTCCAATCAAATGTCACGCTCTAAATACCTCAAATCGTTCATAATATGTTACATTTACGCATTGCAGGAAAGGTTTGCTGTCTGCACATAGGTTAACTAAACTTAAAAGCCACAAATTAGCAAATAAAAGTGTATGAACTGACAATAAATATACAGTATGAAATCAAGTTTCATGCTTTATAAGGCACCTTGCTAACGAAATTCAAAAGAAACACAAGGGAAGGCAGGTGCAAACCCTTTATAGTAGCAATTGATGTATTACACTATAATTTAATACTACAATCGTACAATTATTGGCAAAAGGTGGTAATGACGGATATCAAATTTCAACATTGAGATCTAGCTCGATGTATAGTAATTATACTGATCACAAATCTCTCCGTATCCTTAATAGTGTATATCATCACCGTACATATATATTTACAAACACAGCGAGCAGTAAATCTGCAACTGCCGCAGGTTTAGACGGTACCTGTTTCCTTCCAATGCCGTTTGACAGCATTTGAAACTAACTTTTCTGCTATGTTCAACGGTCGTTTGGACATAAATACTATGCTTTCCAGTGTTTGGCCGGTGTGTTTATTACTGGTTAAACTCTAATGTTTCTTTATTTAATTAGAGCGTGAATACATGCGCTTAATAACTATATTGTCATAAAACACCTGATTGAGTTTATATGGAACGTCTCGTGGTCTGTTATATTTCACATAATTCATTTCACTTCCTGATACCTCCTGCTTTATTTCTAGCTGGCATAAACGCAACGTTAAAAAAGAGGCCGATTCTCCCTTCCAATCAGTCTTTCAGCTGCACTTGACAGCAGCACACAATACGCTTCTGACAGATCGGTATTGGAAATATCTACGCTGAGTTTGGAAGAGGTACCAGTAAGTTTTATTATACATGCCCTATTCCGCCGATCGGAGGTAAATGGGCACGCCAGTCGAAGGCCGTGTGTTTTTTAAATTGTAAACGGTTTACAGGCCAATGAACAGTACTAATTGGGCTTTACACCTGTTGATCTGACCTGGTGTATTTAATATATTAACCAATCAATCAACCTATCAATCGATCGACAGTTATGATTGATGGATGGATGGATGGATGGATGGATGGATGGGTGGATGGGTGGATGGGTGGTTGGATGGATGGTTGGGTGTATGAATGGATGGATGGATGGATGGATGGATGGATGGATGGATGGATGGATTGGTGTTTTACGCCATGCTTAAGGGTATTTCACTTATTTGACGGCGGTGTATTCCAACAATAATTGACACTAGCACAAACAAAATGTGAAGTGTTTTCATATTGTCGGAAAGCTAACCTTCCTCCAGTGCTAAGTCAATACAGCATTAAAACTCTTCCAACAAACCGCCATTAGCCATAACGACAGTCATAACTGACATGTGTTAATTTGATAATGCTTGTGTAATATGCTGTCTCAAGCTTAAATTTCATTCAAATATTTGTAGCCACAAATATTCTCCTGCTTTTATTAATATTTTGACTTTCTTTACAAACGTTATCAGAAAATGTTCATATTATTAAGTTCTGAACAGATTTCAGATAGGTGAAGATGACTTTTTTGGCAGTTTAATTCAGAAGCTTCAAGAAACACTTTCGCTTGCATGATTGATGTATCTCTCATATTTATCATAATAATAGATTTAAATTGTAGTTGCAAAGTCTAATTTCAAACTATATATAGCTTACTGTACATTTTTATTATTTTTACACAGATGAGTAGTCGCTTTAAATGGATCATGGATAAGCTTCCGTGTTTAAGCAAGAGCTACTAATTGTTGATACCAGTCATGATTCCACCAAAAGCAACACGAACTCCTCTCAGGACCTAAACCAGACAATATAAGCTCTTTCCAGACAAGTACAAGGTATTATTTAGGACTATAAGGTGAAACAAGGAACACCAATTAAACTGATAGCTGACAGTGGATAAGCAATTATAGTATTTGATTTGTTTGATTGGGGATTAACGTCGTACTCAAGGCTATTTCTCTTATATCACGACGGATTGTCACTTCACACTGTTACTAATTACGGTGGAAAATCGGGAAGAAACCTCGCAAAAAAACATCTCGCGATTGCCGGAGCCACATCGTGTGACTAACTCTTATACCTGAGAGTCCACAAATAGTATTTGAAATATAATATGCACTCAGGACTGTTTTACATATTAAATTATGTTGGGAGCGCCATTCTGTCTTCCTTATCATAAAAACAATTTCTTACAGGGATACAAAGCGTTTGCCTTTTCTGTAATTAATTTGCTACGAGACATGACGAATACATCTCTTAGACTTATCGATTGAGACCACATGGAAACAATTATACAAGAACATCCATAGTAGACCTATGAACACCTGTACATTTCTAGGAAACAAGAGGAACTTTCGTTGGCCATCCTTATAAAAGCGGTCGACACGACAACGAAGACAAACTGCAGTCAGCCAGTCACGCTGGGTGGCTATTACGGGCGGTAGTACAAGCAGTGAGGCGTCTCCTCATTGGTTTAAATCAAATTCTTGTCAAGGAATACATACATTTCTAGCCTGCTAACAGGAAAGCCATATATTGATTTATCCAAACCTGGAGCTAGTTGTCTCACGCTCTGTCGCTCTCTTTTATAGTCAACTCTGTTGTACCGAGAGAGTTCGATGCGGTGGATGGTGTTTATATTCACGTTCACACCAACGTTAGCTCAGAAAAGTCTGTTTATGGCATCGCAATGTTAACTAAGTGTGTGAATAGTTAAAAGAATGTCATGGACTGCAGTTTTCATATAAATATTTGTCTTCATTCCGTCTGGAATAAGTTTTAAAGGGAACAGATGATGTCTGTGAATGAGTCAAATGGAGATTACGACGAGGATGGATATTTTACCTACGATGGTGACATCGATAATTTAAGACATCCATGGGTACGAGAACCTCATTTCATTCCCACAGTTACAGTATTTGCTACGACATTTCTTCTTGGAGTAATAGGCAATTCTTTAGTAGTGTTCGCGCTTGTTGGCGATAAAATTCGTCGGAATGCGACTACTAGCTTTTTGATAAGCCTGGCATGTGCTGATCTCTTGTTTCTGTTAATATGTGTGCCTTATGAAATAGTGCGCTACTTTATTGGACATTGGAGTATTGGACCGTCGCTCTGTAAACTTTCCGGTTCTGTCGCGATGCTATCTGCCGTGGCGTCTATCATGAACTTGACTGCAATCAGTGTTGAAAGGTTTGGGTTTTTTTCTCTTCTTATATTTCTAAAGGCCTTCGGAGTTCGGACTAATGGTCGAAGCCGTGTGGTTGAGGGTTCTAGGTGGCACTTACTCCAACTCTGAGGAATATGGGTTCGATTACCGGACGGGTTCAAACCTACAAAGATATTCTGAACTAAAAGCTTTAAAAACTAAGAAAGTATTATCCCAAAATAACGAAAATACTGCTGTGCCATTTCTTTAGCTAAACAGCTCTACTTATACTTGGAGAAAAGCAGGGTTGTGTATCAAAAATATACTTTATTACGGTAAAAAAACAGGACCTTTACTAATTCATAATAACACATAAAAGCCAATTAACACAAATTACCACAAATCAATACTAGTCGCGCATCCAGTAAAAATAATGAGACACATTCACAGGATACCTTCACAATATGTTTACATCGTCTGCCATTAGCAGGTCAGTAAACATGCATTGTGGTAAGACCAAGTACGTGACGAAAGAGTGCTCTAGCCTGAACTAATGTACTCTATAAAGGTGGATTTTAATGGGCGTTTCTTAATTGGAAATGTCAGCGCCAAGCCTTATTATTTTCTTAGCTGATCTCTTCAAAAGTCAATCTTTGAACCTGAATCGCGGACGACATTATTGTTAAAAAAAAATGTATTGTTGCCTTGAGGGTCCCTTTCACGCAGATTGGAAAGGGGGCTAAGATATAGTTTTTTCCCATTAACAATTATTACTGGTATATTACTTTTTAATGTGACATGAAGTTTTGGCAATCATTTGGTGAAACTTTTACTTCTCTCGAGGCTGGTTAATAATTGTGATTATAATCAATAATCGTGACAGCGAAATTACTGTTATTAATAATCGTGGTATTATCTAGCCAACAAATTAGGCAATAGACTCAATTTGCAACTACAGGTTCACTCATGCTGAAAGAACAATTCTCCCGAAGATAGGCTGAGAGGGAGAATATCACATCAAAGTGCACACAATAGTTCCTCGGTTGACTTAGAAAGCACATTATACAATATCTACTGGAGCATTACATCTATCAAATATGCAATCTGTCATAAATCAATCATCCAAATATCATTAGTCAATTTTCCGTTCATCCAAACACTCGTGTATTCCTGTTAAGGGTTAAGGCATAGTCACAACTGACAGGGGTTTTATATTTACCACCAAAGTAACACTGAATAACTGAATCAATCCATTAATCCACCAATCAGCATACCTTATGCATATAATTATCCATAACTGCGCAGATACGAAGAACAACATACATGTATACCACACAATAGATAATACCGTGTAGTCAAATAATTGATGTCATTTTCTAATTATTAACGCGAATCCACGTTGAGGCAAGCAAACTTTCTTTTTGTACAAAAAAAAATATAACTGTATAACCCGCACTTGTCTATCTGTATCATGGACGTTCGCAAGGATATTGGGTATATTGAAAGAACTCCCATCTGTTTTGAAATATATGATAAGTAAGAAAAAACAGCGATGCATCATATTCTATTTTATTGTTTACGGGCGGTTGTTTTTCCTGATGCTCTCAGAGCTGAAGAATAACAGGAATATTATCCGATGCTTCTTTCATCTACTGGTCTGACACGTCGCCATAAAAGTGAAAAACCCTTACGTATAACGGAAAACTCCCAATCAAGCGAAAACACAATTTTAACAAAGTTACATTTCGCTGGGGAATTTTTAATTATTTTATCCGTTATAAAAGCCTATTAATTGTGTCAGTTAGATGATATCGTCTCGGGGTCAATAACTGATTATCCAGCAGCGGCAAACAACCGGAGTCATACCAAAGTGTTGTCTTGTTTGTCTGTTGTAATGGTGTTCATCGTACTAGGGAGCTTTACAATTTTTTTTTTATATCAGCTTTGATATACTGGTTATTCATGAAAAGACCCGAAGCCTCGTATAAGTAACCATCCTTTTCTTATAATTATTATTTAAATGAGTTAGTCCCCAAAGATGTATCTAACGGTATTGGTGTCCGGACCTCCGATTCATGGTGTAGAATGCAATTTGGTAAAGATCTTTTGTGGCTACTGGGAAACAATTGGGAATTTATCTTGTGTAAAAGCCTTTACCTGCTTGCATACGCCCAGAAAGCTGCCCATCTGGAATTCGGCTACAAAACAATTTTCTGTGACGAAAACGCTGTACACTTAGACACCTGTAAATACTTAGAGAAAACAGTACAAATAGTAAATAGTCATCGGCTTTAGTTAGCAGATCTCGTCTATCCGGTATAAATTATTTTTTTTAGAAACCAACATTTTTATATCACAAATCAATATATGATTTTGTATACTGGACCCCCAGCTGAGGACGGGTGTGGTGCTATATATAAAATCAATGGTTTACACTGTAAAAGTATTTTATACACTGAGAAAAGTGGCCATTTACTGGGACAAAACGGTCACTATACAATTAAAAAAGTATTGATTGATAGATTGGTCTTTTACTCCATGCCTAATAGTATTACATTCATTACAAAGTGTTTTGGCAAAATTGGAAATTTCATCTTTCTGCAATGGTGAGTAAAGTCCACACTGCTACATTCCAAACAAACTGCCCTTGGGCTTTTGACTACACAAAGTGCTCTAGGTTGCATTACCTCGAAGCGGATTTAAGGCATAAAGGTTAAAAAATGAAAGCTTATAATTATAATGCTGGTAGAGTACAAACAATTTCACTTATTTTCTTGGGAAAAAGCAACAGTCGTTGTAGGGGACTTGGAACTGGGAGCCAACTTCAGCAGGCTCGAACATGCACGGATCTTTTTGATGGAAATGCAGCATCGTGTCCGGAATAGTCGGCCGGCCTATTCAGTTTGTTTGTTCTTTTTTTTTTTGCTTGAGCTTAAACGTATTACTCAAGAGTATTATTAATTATTATTACAAGATTGGCCATTTACAGGACTCTACTTAAACGCTGTGATAAAATGGTATAAAAAAGCTAGTAAACCACCCCTCCCCGTTTAATTGCTAGAGCCACCTTCTGTGACTCTCATGTATACCGAAGAGGACTCGATCTTCTGTGAAGTACATTGCAGGAGGATCAGCCGTCCGATACGATAACCAGGTTAGACGAGTGTCTGATTTATTTATCACAAATCAACTATACTCTCGGGCTACTGGGATACCCGCCACATACACTGGCGTTATTAATTGAACGATAAATATTTACGGCTGCTTTGGTGTCAGTTTCTGTCTCCGATAGTAATTCTCACTCAAGAGTTATTACTTTACCAGAAGCTAAATGTCCCACAACACGCTAAGATGGGAAATTTGCCAAAGATTTTGGCAGGAATTCCTTTGGGTTTGCCGACGCTGCTGTCAAATAAACTTATAAACATAAATAAATACATGTCAAATTAATATAAAATATCTACCTGCTCATAAATAAGATGCTTATTACGGTTGCAAAAATAGGGCACCACTCAAAGGGTGCAAGGTACGACCGCTGCAAGTCGTTGGTTTGGCACCACCAATACGGCAGAACATTTTGTTTTACCTCCAAAGAGGCAGGAACTAGTTAGCTTTGCCACATTATGGACAATGGTGACCTTGATCTTGACACAATGACATTGCATATAGGTCATGACACACCCTATAGTCATAAGGAACATTTGTGCAAAGTATAAGCTTCTTCAATTTTTCGTTTTAAAGTTATGCCGAGGACAAGGTTTTTAGTATTATGAACAATGGTGACCATAACGTTGACTCAATGACCTTGAATAAAGGTCATGACACACACCCAAGTCACAAGGAACATTTGCGAAAGTATCGGCTTCTTCAAAGTTTTTGTTCTAAAGTTATGACCTTGACAAGGTTTATACATGTAGTATTATGAACAATCGTGACCTTGCCATTTTGAGCTTGGATATAGGTCTTGGCACTCCCCCTAGTTATAAGGAACATTAATGCAAAGTATAAGCTTCTTCAAAGTTTTACTTTTAAAGTTATGTCCCAGACAAAGTTTTTAGTACTATGGAGATGGTGACCTTGACCTTGACTCAATGGCCTTGGATATAGGTCATGAAACACCCCCTAATCATAAGGAGCATTTGTGCAAAGTATAAGCTTCTTCAAAGTTTTTGTTTAAAAGTTCTGGCTCGGACGAGGTGGTACGGACAGACGGACGGACAGACAGCCAGCACTATAACATAATACGTCCACTTTCTTCGAAAGCGGGCGTATAAAAATCAAAATTGGAATGGTATCCGAGTCACATAAGACAGTTTCAATGGCATAAATTGGTAAACCACTTTTGATATACATGATATACATATATACATGTACAAATGGATAAATATACCAGATAAGTCATATATGCGCTGGAATAGGGTTGTCGATAAATAAAATCGATGAATCCCAGACACAAGTGTCTAGATCGATCTTAATCTCGATTTATTACGAGTAACTTGCAGACATCCCTAGAGAAGGAAATGACCATGTACATGGTATTTATTATTTATTGTAGACTGAAAGTCCATATACACATTAACTATAGCATTTTCTCATAATTCATTCCACTAAGTATGCAGCTGCTATGCATTTGATAAAGGTAGAGTATAATCGATAGGCAGTAACTGCTTGTATCTGGAATCAAACCCTGGTCTTTGGACAACAGGGTCAAGTCTCTACTGGGCGAGCTATAGTTATATATGTACTAACATGGATATCCCCTAAAGCTTTACCTGGGCTGTCTTAAACACAAAAAAATCCAGTAACAGCTCCCAGATGCAGTTTCTTACTTAACGCTTTGTATTCTAACTGAACCTGACAGGCGCTCCTAATCTCATTATTGCTTTACAAACCTATTCTCCCGGGAAACCTCTCTTGCACGCAACTTGACGTTAATGATTGTATCGATTTGCAAAGAGAGATGATATCATTGCATGATAAGAGTAACATTACATGTACGTTCTTATGGTTGGACTTTAAGAAAACATTCAATACATGGTAGCAGATTTAGTGTTCATCCCAAGAGGTGGTTTACTCTATCAGGGAATTATTACAAAGGTTAGTTATTTATTATAACTTAATAAACCTATTAAATTGTTTCTTAATTCATGTTCTAGGGATTTGCTGCCTATTTCTAATAAATTAAAAAGTTAAATAAAATTATCCTATAATTACTTGAATATTCCGCCTACCTAATCGGCAATATTTACCATTAGTAAAAATTGAAAAACTGGTATTTTTGCCATGTGGTATTTAATTGGACAACCAACTATTACACAGGTTAGATTTTTACTATTTTCATTCCAAGAAACGCGCCGCAATCCCATATATTGGGTAAACAAAGACCATATTGTTTTTCAAATTCAGTCATAATAAGTAATAAGACACTTCGTTGTTTCTAACTACACTGATGTAGAGTTAACAAAACAGTTCATCATATGAACGACTTTAAGGAAATAGCAAAGGCAATGTAGCTTCATAACAGAAACTATACAAGTATTAAAGACTTTAGGGAAATAATAAGTTAATACAGCTAAACAGTACGTTACAAGTATAAACGTCTTTAATGAAATAATGACATATTACAGCTTAACAGAAACGATCCAAGTGTCAACGAATGTAGAGAAACAGTCAGGTAATACCGCTTAACAACAACGATCCAAGTGTCAACGACTGTAGAGAAAAAGCTAGGTAATACAAGTCAACAAAAACGATCCACGTATCAACGACATTAAGGAATTTAAGGTAATACAGCAATAATCATCTGATACAGCTTAACAGAAGCATATATTTAAAACACTGCTTGCAAGTCTTTTCGTGTTTTCCATGATTTGTTTCCGCTGTGGGGTAAATGTTTCTCAAGTGCAACGAAAAGATACCCTGACAACGTTCGGAATATGTATGCCCTTGTTTAACTTCATGGTAATTGTGGCATAATAGCAAATGCTGACAACTTACGAATACATAAATCTTCAAATTAGGTCTACGAATTTGAGTCTGTCCGTCGACCATCGGTTATATAAGTGAGTCACATCGCGTCATTCCGACACTCACGGCGGTGGTTCTTACCTGATGGGTTTGCATCGTGTTTAAGCTTAGGAACAGTGAAAAATGGACAATCCGTCGACATGTAATTGAAATACCTTTGAGCATGACCCTAAACCGCACCCAACAAACAAACAAACATAAATGTGTAAATTACAGATGTCCGTATTGGTATCGTTCTAATATTGATACGCAAAAATGTGAAGATGTTTCTTTTTTGGTGTATTTATATCTTCGTATTGACAGTAAGTGTACACCTGTTGGGGAACCAATTAAAGGGATCAGACGGGCGACGAATAAAAATCACCTTTGTATCACGTCTCAATTAAAGATGTTTCAAACCGAGGGAAACTAATTTTGATCGATTGATGCCTTTGATTGACGCAAACTAATTATGAGTATGCGTCACAATAAAGCCGAGAATAAGTGCCGATCCTCTTTTGGTTGGGAGAAGTTGCTGTTTTGCCTCAACAAAATACCCACACGTGCGTGGGTGACATGACCTTGTTTATTGAAGTCATATTGCCATGGGTCGATTTTATCATTTCGCATGCAAGCCAACTCAGTAATCTGTGTTTGAAAACAATCTTTTGTGATAATGTCGCTCGTAAAGCGGCTAAGTCGATTTCTTCAGGTCGCTTTCAACTTCCCTAGACTATCACATCGATCAGGTCATATGACACCCAGGATAAGATCAAAACACACATTTACAGTAGTCAGAAATGTTGTCGTGCTAACAATCTATGGTTGAAGTCAGCGTGCAGACTAGGGGTAAATGAGCAGAAAATAAGGTTTGTTTGTTTGACGCCATACTTAATGCTATTTTAATCACCCGGCGACGTGCCAGCCCGATGGGTAGAGGAAATCCACCCTCGTTGCTACTGGCAACATACACAGAGGAGACTAAATTAATGCAGGACAACCCGGAACAAATTCAAGGAAATCACAACGAATCGGCTTCCTGTTCCCATTGCACTAGGGCAACAGGAAGCTCCTTTCAGCCACCTGGCAGAACATATTTAGTCTTCATAGAATTATTTTAAAATTATCGTTAGTTGTAATTGTCACCCTTCGCCGCAATCGCGGCTGGTTGAAAGAAACTTCCCTTTGCCTTTATGATATCAAACCTAACACTAACAGGTAACTATAAGCCAATTAGTCATGTCATCTTTTTTATCTCCCCGAGTAACCTAATTCATTTGACGATATATTCCATCAGTCTAAATGTTTATTTTCTCTTTTAGAAACTATTCTTTACTAAAACAGAACAAAATTTATTGGCAGTTCTCGTGCAACTGGTTTTCAAGTTTCTTTGTGTGTGGGGTTCGCGTTAAGATTCGTACTCCAGGGGTTTTCACCAATATCACAAAGGTTTGTTCACTCAAATCTGCGTTTCAATGGGAGGTTATGTGGTACATAGAAGAAAGAGCTCGGTCCATCATTGTTACCTCTAAGCTACGAGCTCGGCCCCTTTGCTACCTCTGGATTTTCTGTAACAAAGTAGACACACTTAGTACTGAAACGGAGATCTAAATTCCGTTCAGTTTGATGATCAAACACCTATGTGGGTGTGGTTTATATAAAAAAGTTCTGCGGTTTAAGGACATGTCAGGAGTAAGATTACTATTGATCATTTCGACTACTGGGAATAGACAGATTTATCTCATACAATAGAGTAAACATGAAAAGACCAAGTTACTCAATTATCTTGATTAACTACACCTGGACAGCCCAATGGTGCTCAATCTATACATCAGGAGAAACACCTGTTCTGGACAAACCCCAACAAGGAATTGTGACTTGTTGTCTATTGTCTATTTTAAATAGAGGTCGACTTAATATTAATATTTAAGGTTCCATCCCCTTATGAGCTATTTTGTCTTCTGAGTTATTCGTTGTCCTGTTTTTTCTCAGTGCTAGTCCAGATAGTAGTCTCTGAAGTAAGAGCCTTCAAATACATATATCATGTCACTTTAGTGCGTGTTGGTCTCCCTTGGTACTTCTGCTCTGAGACACAAATGACCTATCAATCTGTTTACAGATCCCCTTCATCCATATTTTACTATTGCCCAATTTACTTTCTTTTCAGATATATAGTAATTGTCCACCCGATGAAATCCCGCTCATTGTGTACTACCAGTCGTATGAGCTGTATCATTGCATTTGTATGGACTTTAGCATTGGCATCATCTTTTCCAACTTTCTTTGTTATGGTAAGTGGCATAGCTAAGTAACACTTGAATCTCAACTGCGAAACAGCCAGATTTATCTTCAAAGCAGACAACTATATATATTTTGAATAAATAAAGGGATAGAAATTCACTTGCCTCCACCTCCATATCTCTCTTTTAAATCTCGCATGAAGTGATATTTAAAAGACATTTATTAATTTTTATAATCCTTATTATCTTACACAAAGATGACCAGACATGGCCAATTTACCAAGTATTACTTATTTATTTTATATTATTCGCCGGAATTATATTACATTGGATCATAATAAAAATCACTAATTGCTACTTAAGGAAAGTGGTCCAGTGTTAATATCATGTATATATAAGTATCTATTAAATGGGATATAACAAGCCCTCTGGGGTTTTCATCCCGCCAGTAGGCTAAATGCTTTTGACACTATTCAAAGTATTGTTTTATAATTTCTATGTTTGTATGTTTATATGAATGCGCAATTTTTCTATGTTTATATTTGAGATAAATCTGGTGAATAAATGAATTAAATTGAATTGAATTAATTCGAGACGTTGGGGTTAATATATATATTTTAAATAAATGAAGACAGAAAAGTTCGCTTGCTATATATAAGTGCAGATGTTGTGATTTGCTGTATAGTTTGGACGTAGCCAAGGTAAACTACACAAATTGATGTTAATTGTAGTTATTAAATTAAGTAGACCACATTATTCGCACTCTGTTACTTTATTATCACATTTCATCAAATGACCGTTACATCTGATTCACCGATGAATCTACAGTAGTTATAGATTAGCAGTATGTCTTAAAGATATTAACATGCAATAGAACGTGAACCTGACGCGCTAACTATCTCTTAAATTCCGGTAAGGGATGAAGCGTTCGCTCCCACTGGGTAATAAGCGATAATGAGAGACTTTGAAATCGATTTGCTTCTATAGGTTGGGGATAATAAGGGATTGGTTCGAAGGGCATGAGTAATCCATGCGTTCGGGTTTAAACGACTTATCGGTGAAAATTTGACAGTAGAAAGGATTTCATTCTTAATTGAGCAATGGGTCAAAGTAAGCCCAGTTAATTGTGGTAAGGATAGGTCGAATTGTCGGACTTTGTCCTAGTCACTTAAAGGTGGCCGAGGGCTTATCAGAGACAATCGCATGACATTGGTCATTTTATTTGGACGTGAGTACCTTTCGGCTACTGTCTGTTGTGTTTAAAGTTTTCTTAATGATTCATAGAAATTAGCGATACTGACAGCTATTGTAAATGAGTGAAAACTGTTTAACGCGCCAAATAGATCCAGTTGGAACTACATCACAGAATAAACTGCATTAAAATTCACCACAACGCCCCAAGTCCGGAAATATCTATTTAGCAGAGCAGAGGGTTGGCATGGAGCCTCATGTTGCAGTTGCTCTCTCAGAGCTAAGTGGCAAAACGAAGCCGATCGGGCGGAACCTAAGGGCCCATGAGTTTGGAGGGTCCACAAGCCATCCGAGAAAAGAAAACTTGAAGATGTAAGAACAAGTAAAAAAAATAAAATACAGTATGTGCTGTCGTGAATATCGGAGTGGCAATTTCCCATCATTCCTACTCTTCTAACAAACTGACCTTAGCCGGAGGACAGGACAATAGGAGCCCACTACACTACATACCATACATGATTAATAGAATGGTGTAGTAGACAACAATTCGTCGCTACTAATGATTAGCCCTCCTAATCTAACTCATTGGATAAATTCCATGTTAAAATATAGCGTTCACACGTTTATACTGTTTATTAATGAAAACGTGTGCAACATTAATGACATTAAAGTACTTTCACATAAATGATAAGAAACTCATATGACATTGGGGAGTAAAACCTTTGGGAAATTGTCCATTCACTTTACCCATGTTGCTCTAGGTCGAGCCACTTTTTTCTGGCTTCACATGTTATGGGACAGCAGTAACCACACTGGAAAGGCTTCTCTGTCTTAATAAGATCTAAATAAATACATAAAATAATAACTTTATCATTAACAAAAGACTGATTATTGAAATTATTATTTTTCTTTTGCTTTTTAGGACACAGAGGCTGTGACATTCTCGAAAAACGAGACATACGTAACAATCGTGACGTGCTCTGATTACGGTATTCCACGAGAGAGTCGCTTTTCATTCGCTATGTACAGAGTTATTGTTATGTTTGCTGCCCCCACTGCCGTAATGGTGTATTGCTACGTGTGTGTTATCAACGCTCTATGGCTGAGCACAAAGGAATTAAAGGACATGACGGAACCTCACAGAGTAGAATCCAGGTACGATAATTGCATGGGTTACATGGAGCAATAGTTTAAACTACTGTACTCATATATCTGAATTTGTATGTGACAGGTTTCGTGATACTCGAAGCTGTCTCCGTATTTATTAAATTTATAATTAGTTTAGTGGGATAACAAACAGCGCTTTCCTTCGAATCAGCGATCCGATGCGTGAATGTGTTCCTACGGCAGCCGTACATTGTTCCATTCTATCGATTAATAAAGATTACATAATTAGAAGTGAAACTCAGAAAAGTATTAGTAGCATATTCGCTCATGAATGACGAATGAGAAATCGCTCAAAAAGGGTGATAGAGTTGAATTTCAGCATGAATCTAATCATGATCACAGCGATACAGCTATAAGATGGCTTTTCCGCAGTTTTCTTTATTTTGCGAAAGTAACCGGTTTTGTGAACATGAAGGTTATGAACCCACACAGCGATCGTATTTATTGGAAAATATTGTCTTTCATATGGATGTTATTTTAACTACGGTAGTCGTTGTTATGAAACAACAACAAATGATGTACTTTCCGACAAAAAATAGCCTTAAAAGTAAGCCATTCTAAACACAACCTGCTCGCTGAGTATAACACATTAACGGATCGCTGATTCTAAGGAGGTGCTGTTTCATATCCTCTATACTCATGCAAGGGTAGAATCACTAATTGATAATCTGACACAAATGCCTATGCAACTACACGAACCAGAGCATATAATATTCACAGTAACGGACTCTTGTGTTACAAAATAACAATTTTATTTCATGCCAATCAAAACATTCACTTAATCAATACAAAAAGCCACATGTTATCATCGAAAAACATCCCAACAAGTCGGTTAACGTGGCAATATATGCCTTTGCAAAATACAAAACTTGAGGCCAATACAAAACGTCAGTACATATTTCTTGTTTCGTTAATACGAAACTATCACGTTTCGTTTATACGAAACTATCACATTTCGTTTATACGAATTTATCACGTTTAGTTCATACAAGCTATCACGTTTAGTTTATACAAAGTTATGACGTTTAGATAATACAAAAGTATAATGATTAGTTAATACAAATCTATCATGTTTAGTTAATACGAAACTATGAGGTTTAGTAAATATAAAAGTATTACCTTTAGTTATTACAAAACTGTCACTTTTAGTTAATACGAAACTCACATCTATTTAATACAAAACTACCAGGTTTAGTTAATACAAAGCTAGCATGTTTCATGAATATATAAATATCACGTTCTACACACAAGAAGTCATCAAATTACTCAATATAAGACTGAATGAAATTCCGGTACAAATTGAGACTACAATAGCATGTGGAAAACGTATGCAACTTGATGGAAAATCAATCATTTATAATTGACATAAGCCATTGTGGGTGTTACTATTTCGTTGTGCAAGTATCCTACGGTGTAAGCGTTATATAGCAAACAATAAGCTCATAAGTCAGATTAATTGGATACCGTAAGAACGTTACTGTTTGATTGGGGTTAAGTACCGTAAGTGAATTACTTCTAGGCTGGCACACCCTCATATGAAGACAGT
>JARFOD010075375.1:0-20941 GCA_031763545.1 Mopalia muscosa
CCCCCCCCCCCCCCCCCCCCCCCCACGAGTCGCCCTTGTCCAATCCCCCCTTGGGATTTAATTCCGCCGCCCCCTCCTCCCTTGATAGCTTTGGCAACGGAGACAAGACAGGACAATCCCAAGACGTAATACAAAGACAGTACAAACAGATCAGCCTCCTGTTGCCTTATAATTAAGAGCTCCTGCATAACATGACTCACTCGGACAAACGCCCACCCACGGCAGTGGCTTAGTGGTAAATGAGTGCGCCCCTAAGCCTACTTCGACGTACCGTTCACAGGGTCGATGAGTTGATTTTAACGAGATTTCCTCCCAAGGTGTTATTGACAAAGAAAGCACAATATGGGCCTTCAATTCAACTTTGGCTTACAGAGAAAACCCAAGATTGACTTCACCTCAACTATGGCCTTTTCAAATCGTAAACGACAGCATCAAATTACTGCCAACAATTTGGCCTGGGGAAATATTTGAGGTTTCTAGTTCACTTAAATAATAATTTATCTCCCCTTATTATAGGGGGGAAACAAAAACGATTTTTTACCGACCATGTTTTGATAATTTATATTTACTGTCGATGGAATTCCAAATGTCTAAATGTGCATGCACATTATCTCGGACGTCAAAAGGTCATCGCCATCACTATGGCATAAACTAATAACCATTGTCCTTATCGTGCAGATTTCTGCCTTCCGGTATTGTTTGTACTCCTTAACTAAATTATCGAAAAATGTAAAGCCATATGAGTTTTTTCTATCTTTATTTATTAAAGAGTGGGAAATATAGTATGTACAAGCTGTTATAAAGGCTTTTGGCGAACAAATTGTACGAGTTTGTTGCATCTTTATATACTTTTCCAAAAAAAGAAACGCAACATAACAAACAAAATTTAAAACATGAATTCTTCCAAAAAATTTAAGAGATTTAGACATCACAACATGATTTTGTTATAATCTAAATGTCCGATAATTAAATTTAAGCATCTGATAGTGGCTGTTGATCACACGTGACTTTTGGGTCAGTCTTTGTGTAACGCTTCACGAAGAAGGCATAAGGAAAACTTAGGGAAGCTTCACGTGCGAATCATGCCTAATCATTTAGAGAGTTTAATGGGTATAAAAGACACATAGCCGTTCAACTGAATTCAGTTTTTAAATTATTTCTTCAACCTGCTACGATATGAAAAGACTATACACAGCTACCCGGAACATCGTCATTGGTTGTCTCCTGGCCGGTGAATCCCAGAATGCAGTCGCTAGACTTTATCATGTCCACAGGAGCACGATTCCCAGGCTCTTCCAACGGTACCAGGAATCCGGTTCAACGTTCTCGTCGACCTAGGGTCACAACAGCAACTCGAGGTCGCTACATCCGGTTACCTCATCTGAGAAATCAGACCATAACAGCAACAGAAACCGTATCAAATCTCCCAGGTCTCAGGAGAATATCCGCATAGACAATCAGAAACCGTCATCGTCAAAACGGCTTACTCGCCCGACGTCCTTACTTTGGCATAGCACTGAGACAGCAGCATCGACAACAGCACCTGCGAGTCTGGTTAAGGGATGAATCCATATTCAAGCTGCAGAGAAAAAGATGGTCTACAGACGCCGGAATGAGAGGTCAACAATTTCGGCGGAGGAAGTGTGATGATGTGGGATGTTGAAAATTCTTATTTGGATAAAAAAAAATGACGTTGCGTTCCTTTTTTGGGAGAGTATACATCTGTCACGGCCTCGCGAAAATACCCCAGTGACGACAATCTCGCGAGATTTAGCGGATTAAAGTTAGATACGATTTGTGTTCTATGGTTAGTGTTTCAATATGTACTTTCCCAGCGGTGCCAAGGTTGGTTTCGCCCAATCGGGCAGGCACGCGGTTATGTGAGTGAAATATCCTTAAGTATACGGCGTTAAGCACCAATCAAACGAGCTAAAAAAACCCAGCTGGAATCCCTAACCAGTATTGCGCATATTTTTAAAGTAGTATAATACCTAAATAGTGTAATAACGAACAAAGAACTTATGTTTGCTCGATGTTTTGTCAGTTATATCGTCAATTATTGTTGTATCCATAAAGCGACATTTAAAAGCTGGTAGGTATATAACACCTATATATCGTTGAAGAATTGTATAGATACTTAATTTGCCAGATTATTACACTGTTTATATGCTTGTTAACGGTCGTAGGATCTAGACCGAAACGTCTCGTGCTAATAAACCTAGAAATTGTAATACATAATTTGTCTGTTTTGCTTTAATTCTGATCACTCCTGCATTATGACAAAATAAAGTGTTAACAAGGAGATCTCCGAGTTGGGAAATTCGGAAATACACTTATTTTGTATTACATTAGCATTAATATAGTACAAGAGTAGTGTAACTCCGAATAACGATATACTCATTTTGAGTTCGATATTTCGGTGCTTTATTTTGCCATCGTCAGTAATGGTTCTCCTGATGATGGCAAAATATAGCACCGAAATATCGAGTTCAAAATGAGTTTATCGTTATTCGGAGTTACACTACTCTTGTACTATATTAAGCTTATCAGTGGAAGTCAGGGACATTAGCTTTATGCTTGGAATTTATTATTTATTTAGGCATACAATTAAAAATGTTCATACGACACACCTGGGACCACTAACACCGTATCAAATATCAACATACTTTGATATTATATTACATAAACTATCCGCTTTACTAATGGCTGATTTGTTCTGTGAGATCAAAGAAAACAATGACGTCTTTTCTTCCAGATTATACTTGATTGATAACACAAATTTGTAAAACCTGTAATATTAAATCGAATAATATATCCGAGTTATTTCGCTCCCAATGTATGTGGGCCCTCGGCCGTGGCTTAGTGGTTAGCTAGTGCGCTTACTGATCCTACTCCAATTTACCGTTGACGGGATCGGGTTCGCCTCTCATCAGGTATATGAGTAAGTCACAAGATGTGGCTCTGGCAATCGCGGGGGTGGATTTTCCGACGTTTCCTCCCGGTTTTCCACCGTAATTGAGCAACGAGCAATGTCAAGTGGACAACCTGTTCTCACCCCCAACAAACAAACAAACAAGCAATGTGTGTCGTCTCATTAAAAATGTTGTTACGATAAATGATTTCTGTGTCTTTCTAAAGGGACTATAAGCAGTTTTTGTCGTTTTTTTTTTTACATAAGTTTTCTTTTCTTTCCGCTGCTAATAAGTATGCTGTGGTCAAATGTACAAGCAATGCTCAAATATAGCTGTGACCATCATAACATAGTAAATATTGCAAACTATTATTGAATTATTTTTGTCTTTTAGTGAATAGTAACAGTTTTCTTTTTTATCTAAAAATAACGAAAATATTGAAAACAAGTATTATTAAGTGTGTTTATGAATATTTTAAAGAATCATTTGTTTGTTTGATTGTGGGTCACCCGCACATTATTCCTTGCTTAAATACGGCGGGAAAGCGGGAGGAAACCTCGTAAAAGCCTTCCCTCGCGATTGCTGGAGCCACGCTGTGTTGCCCACTTTTATACCTGAAGGTCGAGCGACGGACTCGAACACCTGAATGGTATATCCCCGGAAGTAGGATTAGTAAACAGACAAGCCCACCACTAATCCATGTCCCGGGCCTTTCTTAAAAATAAAAATAAAATAGGCACTAAATAGTTAAACTCTATGCGCATGTATTTCGAGACAACACAACAATTTCAACAGTAAGTTTATTTTTTAAAACTGCATGGTATGGTCTAATTTGAGACTATCTTTATTTGTAATTTACGTCAGTCAAGTTAGACCGCGGTTCGTAGTTCGCGGTTCGCTATTCGACGGGACCAGTCAATATTTGTACCGCTGTTCACGTAAACACCAATATCTCCGTTAACAATGCGTTTTAATCCTCAAATTGACGTTTGTAATATTTGACTTTTAAAATAGCGATAGGACAAGGCTTCGGAACTTGCTAACCCCCTCCCAAACTGAACTTCACAACCCCATTGACAACCTAGAGCGATATAGCTTAGCGTCAAATTATTATCAGTTGTTATAAAACTGTACCAGGACATTGTTTGGTTAACTCGGCACGTTTCGAGTTCATCATATTTTATATTTGCACCGATATCTAACATTTTTTCAATATCTCTCAACATTTCTCTAGCAACGCGAAACTGTCAAGTGTTGTTGTGGGAGAAAAATGCGTTTGAGTGATATGACACGAAAACAACTATGGAAGTTATTTAAAAACAAGACCCAACAAAGCCAAATATTGGGGCTCCGCATCGCGTCTGACTCATGCTGTAAACTTGTCTAAACCATTATAATGTATTCATATACATCCTAAAAGGGTATTAACGTAAAAACAAATACACAAACAAAAGTTCACAAGAGAGTTTGGTGTGATCTGTCTTCATGATAGTCTCCGCAAGTAAAACAGTCTAATCGGTTTTAAAATTTTTTCTGACGCGTAATAAACCTGATCTTGTATAAGAAAACTTATAAATAAAATGTGTCAAAATTAATATAACATAAAGACCTACACCCTCCCGTTCAGTTACAGTTTTTGTGGGTTTTTTTCGCTGATAAAATCAGATAAAATAGCTCAGTAGTAAGATGTTCATATTAATGACGCTGTGCCGGATTTGTCACAAAAAAGACACCCTTAGTATGAATCCGAACGTCAGTGAGAGGGAGGGGGGGGGGGGGGGGCTTAGAAATGCTACTCAGTGTCCGTCCGTCCTTCCATCCATCCTTCCCCTAACCAATTAACCAACCAACCAATTAACCAACTCACCAGCCAGCCAGCCAGCCAAGTGCAATACGGTTAAATCAGCACACGTAATTCGTGGACGGTACATCGAAGTGGAGTACTATAACCAGCCCGGCTAACCACAAACCACCGACCGCTGGCCCCGGACATTATGTAATGATTTTTTTGTTCTGACGGCATGAGAAACTCATTGAACACGGCACAATATATCCGTAGCCGTTAATTAATGCAAAATATAACTTCCGCTACAGTGTATACTTATAATATAATGCCACTATTATACCTCAACCATTATGACAAATGCAAAGCTCTGAATCTCTATAGCCCTCAGCCGTGGTTTAGTTGTAGCGAGTTCGCTTCCTAATTTGAACCTGCTTCGATGTACCGTTCACCGGATTGATCATCAGGTATTATGAGCGAGTCACATGTAAAGACTCTGGCAATCGCGGGGGTTGTTTTTACGAGGTTTCTTCACGGTTTTCAACCGTAATAAGGTTGCCTGTGTACAGTGTGAAGTGGACAATCCGCAGTTATATAAGTGAAATACCCTTGAGTACGACGTTAAATCCCAACCAACCAAACAAACAACCAAACTGAATCTCTATATAGTCGCTCCTACGCTGTAGCTTTATTTAGAGATAAATATATTTAATAGAGTGCACAAAACTGTAATTTCATTTTCTTTTTCACTTACGGCAATTATGGGTTTAATTGCTTCTGTCAAATTATATTTGATATACTGAATTTTTTCACATAAACACATTTTATTGACAAACGAAATTTGAAATCATACGAAAATACGGGTTAAGTATCTCTTGCCAACTTAAAACTCTGTAGCTATCATAATGTCAGCGTTTAAAATTAATTACTAATTTCACCAGCTTGCTTCCTGTCGCTAACACCCATCCTTGTCACGGCCCTAATTAATGTTGAAAATGATATTTACAAGTTCCTCTGATTTTTGTAGATAATCTAATTTCATGTGTTGTATTTAAACGTGTATTTTACTATTGATAACAAGCCGTGTATGTAAAGCAAAAGCGTATTTAATTCCCCATCACTGCATACTATTAATTACAATAAAACAACACGGATACAAACTTAAATGTTTATTGACCAAACTCTTTGAAAAAAAAAAAGAATAATAGATTTAAAATATATATATTTTCCTCTGACATGTAAGAAGGAGGTTTACTAGTCCGAAACATTGAGTTTCAAAAACTTGTGCCCTATATAGTCGGTGGAAAGGGAAAGTAGTTCTAAGTTTCACTTTTCCAAACTCTCCCCCGCAGTTTAACGTTAAGGTAATCAAGATTTACATTTGTATTGACGGTGGAAAACCGGGAGGGAATATAGTAAAAACCACCCCGCGATTGCCGGAGCCACAACACGCCTGTGACTCGCTCATATACCTGATGGTCGACAGGCGGACTCGATCTGGTAAACGGTACATCGAAGCAGGTTCAGTTTGGTAAGCGAGCACTGTACCACTAAGCCATGGTCGCGGGCTGGTCACTCTTTGGAAGAAAAACCGCCTCCATGTAAGTGAAATAGAACTATACACCAATCCTTCAATCAATCTAAAACGACCCTTAATCATATAAGTGAAAGACCCTTGAGTGCGACGTTAAACCCCAATCTAACAAACAATATAAATTATGAAAGGAGTAAGCATAGTCCGTATGGGACGTAATGTAAAAGAATTTAATTTCCTAGTCATTATAATTTGTCACGGTTGTCATATTAATAATTTCCCGAAGGAAGCAATAACATACCGCTGGCCGGGAATCGAGATTTGCTTTTAATTTCAATCCCATTTCTGGAAATTTCCGGGGTGCTTTAAAGAACATTCACCTCTTTTCCGGAGAGTCGAGTCGCTTTCCCATATCTAATCACATACGCGATTGCGTTCTCCGCACAGAGTTCTTCAGTTTAGCCCAGACATAAAACACAGTTAGAAATGAACTGTACCCATGTTAACGTATATAATCTCGCGATATTGGCGAGAAAGCCGCCGGCGAAATTTGTCCAACGACACGTCTGGAAGAAAACTTAGGAAAGCCGTTCTAGTTCTAAGAAAATGGGCAACAGGTAGTCATCAGCTGGTCATTATAGAGAAAGTGGCCTTTAAGGATGGTCTGGGTAAGTTAGGTTTGAAAGTCCGTTTATTCTTATCTCTCTTGGATACCTCGATTAATTGAACTGACTCACAAAAGTCGAAGCCATGAAACAAGTGTCCCTCACAGCGATTGCGAACATCGCCATCTAGTCTTTGTCCAAAGCTTCAAAATACTGTTACTGACCTGTTGCGCTCTGCTGATAGCCGGAAGTGGCATACAGTCGCTTTTTATTACAACCGCGTTTGTAGGAAGCCAGTTCCCAAATGGCTGGGTTTAGAATGACATGTACCTGTCTTTGATAAAAATTAAAGGTTGATAAACAGCGACCGGAACCGTCCCTGAGAGACGAGCGGATGTAACACAGACCCGTCCCGAATTGTTAGAGAAATGTCTGTTATCTGTTATCTGAGTGGACGAAATTTAAACCATTTTATATTCACATCCTTTCTATTCTATAGACTCGCTTGGCTTTGGGTATGTAAGAGAATGGCAAAGTAACGAATTATACCTCCCGCACAGGAGAGCGATTGACATCTTGTCGCGAACCTGGCCATTTCATTAAATCCGCCATCGTGTTTACTCCTTGGCCTTCTGTATAGATTGCTCGGTCATAAACCAGGACCATTTGGACCTTTCTAATTGACGGGATATACCGTAAATTATTCGTTCGTCGTTCGGCAAATACATCTGGATTAATTGTGTAATGCTGTGGTACATCTGCCATCAACACGGTAGAGATTCGTGCTCGTTTTAGCAACGTGCCACGATATGAATGTTGTGACGACAGAGGCCCCGCGCTTTCAAATATAAACTTACCTCCCTTGCCAACATTTTGAGGCTACCATTGATTCCTAAAGGTTCTCTCTCGCGGCGCGATTTGTATTAACGGTTGCAGGGGATTCCCCTTATTTGAAGAGTTTTGATTGGTTGACTCTATTTTCGACCAATCGGAAACCGCAAATAGGGGGAATCCCCACGAATTGTACCGTGAGAGTGAACCTTATGGCACATTCTCAGGGAACGATTTATAGTTATGACTTAAGGGGATTCCCCTTTTTTTGCAGCATTTTGATTGGTATCTAAAATATCAAAGCAAATTACAAGAGCCGCTTTATTTTTTTCTCGCCCCGCCCCTGTTATATTTAATTTACGATCCGCCATGAACCTTTGATGTCAAAACAAGCAAAGGGACTAGCTCTAATCCTTATCTCAGCTTGTCAGTAATCTACAATTCACGTCATCTCCTTTGTATCTCGACTTCAAACTATATCGAAACAAAACGCAGAGCTTGTGATATTGATTATAAAAGATACGTATTTGTTTTCTTTAGCATCATTTTTACAAACCCGTCGAGTTCCGCTAAAACATGGGATTGCAGAGAGCTGTTGGCTGGACTATCTGGGCGCGAGGATCGATATGGGGACAATCAGCCTGAGCAGTGATCTAGCATAAACGCCCGTACTTTTTCTCCTCGACTGACTTCATCCCAGTCGAGTCGGTCGGCGTCGCTCCCAAATTACTTACGGCAGTTGAGCAGCTGCTTAGATGAAAAGTCATGTTTTGGGTGTGGATAATTTAAAGACTCTTCTGCTGATTTGATTATCTCTTGTCTTAGTCTTTCGTGTAATCTTCCATATTCCTTAATGGGCATGACGAATCAAACAACATCATAGATCCCCAATATTTTATAATAAAAGTCGTTCAATGCCCATCGAAGCACTCAAATGAAGCTTTGGCGGATTTACTATGACTGAACACGAGGCTCTTCAATGTTGACTTTATTTAATTATACTCCTGCTATTGGATGTCTTTATGCTTATAATAAATACATGCTGTTATATTCTTAGAAGCCTTAGCTTAAAATACATTTATCGACGTAATATGAAATGGAGTTTGGACTATTTGGTCAGTAATTGCCAGTCAACGTAATTCAAGATTCGGATTCAACAAGGAAAATAATGGAATTGATGTGAAAATTCCATTGATAAAAAATATACAGTTTCTGACTTTCCCAATTTAAATAATATCATTTATCTATTGCGACTTAATTGATTTTATCTTCGTTCCAGGAAGCTGTGTCAGAAGGCCTAATTTGTAGAACGATACAAGTGAGGCTTTGTCTTAGAATAACATTATTGATCGGGTAGTTCAAAGCTTTTTCGGGCCTCTGTCCTCCTGCATTTTCTGAGCCAGCAAAGAATTCGTTGGCCCCCATTAAAAGACTATTTGGTTTTGCATCTAAACATTCATGAGTCGTGGCATATACAGACTACGGCCGAAATCACCCCGACAGTTGCGAATCCAATCGTGTGCGATTACTATAAGAAATTCTAGTGATTTGATCTACCTGATGGCCCCATCAAAACTATAAAATCGGATAAAATGATTTATTTAATTACAGGAATGGCGGTTCATGGCCCGGTTAGCAGCCAGTGGTCTGAAACTTTTTTTGTCGTCTGACAACGTCATGTTGTGACGTAGTGAGAACACTTTTGAATTTGATTGGACAATGTCGACAACGTGGTTTAGGTCGATGTCGACAGATAGCTATACGGAAAAGCTATAGCCCATTGCTGTCGCTGTGTGGAACAGTCTAAATCACTCAGCAAAGTCAATTGTTTTTTGTCACCTTAATGTAAATTTATAACACAAAAGGCAATGATTTGAAACGCAGTTATCCTGTGTGAATGTTCTTCACCTCGCATATAAATATCGTATATCCGCTTTATTACGATAAAGTCTTTGACAGTGTTTCTCTTTGGCTCCCAGCGGCCGTTGTTTAATGGTCAGCGTGTTGGCCTACAGATCGTACCCCAATGTGCCAGACACGGGTTCGAGTCTGTATGTCTGTGTGTCTATACCTCAGGTATTTCAGCGAGTCACACGATGTGGTTCTAACAATTGCGTTTTTAAAATTTTTTAATTAAGTTTCCTCCCGGTTTTCCGCCGTATTTAACTAGGGCACGATGTAAAGAGAATTTAAGTAAACAATCCGTCGTCGTAAAAGTGAAATACCCTTGAGTTCTACGTTAAACGCCAATCCAACAAACAAATAGTGTTGACTTACAATTCAGTATGATAGACACCTAATTTTAAGACGAGTGTAATATATTTATAAATTACCCAAAGGTAAGAAACGTCTTCAGCTAGCACAACATGGCGATGAACTGACAGTTGCGTGTTTGAGGCCTGGGAAAATACAAGACATAAAAATCATTAACGACTAAAGATTTACCGCAGGCAAAGGGACAACCAGAGACGCATGTCGGCTTTACCACTACAATCGGCTTGTGGACAATAGCCGATTTGTTTATTCTCGATTTGATTCCTTAGTCTATTCAATATTTCACGGGAAATGAAAGGACGGTCTGAATTAATGGAATTTTACTGGAAGTAGGAAAACGCTTTAAAGGTTATTCGGTAATAACAACATTTTTCATCCGTCAAAATATTAAGCTGTCTCTTAAACAATAATCTGTAGAATACTGTCGATTTCTAAAGTTAATTATTGTACGATGTCGAAACGAACTATATTAGTGAAAACTCCAACATTATTATCGCACTCTGAACGTGTTTCACGATCAGTTTCACAACAACAACAACAATAACATCAACAACAACATTAAGGATGTTATCCCCAATGTAAGAGACCCGTCCTCATCACCTGTGGCGGGTTGTTGGAGGGAGCTTCATGTTGCCCTGGTGCTCCGATCTGTTTGTGGTGTCTGTATTGCGTCTTGTTATTGTCCTTCACTCGTTGGGCTGGCATACGTCATATATAAGTGAAATACCCTTGAGTACGACTTTAAACCACAATCAATTAATCAATCATCACCTTGTAAAGCACTTGGGAGTTATGTGTGTATTATGAGTGACACATAGTGCAGTTGTCATTGGCCATTTGTTAGGCGTATACCAAAACAAAAGTTGAAACATGCGCGCGGACGCTACTCTGGTATATTATCAGGTATATACAAACCCTTTCTTTATAGCCTCTGATAGAAGAATGTCCGTTTGTCGAGGATTGCTACAACATTGGTTACTTTTAAACATCCAATAAAAGTCCTCTGTCAGTCGTTTCTCCCCATTATATTTATACAGCATTTGATTGGTTCCTGACCAAGTTAAACAGTCGCAGGCAGTCTGGAAACCCCCAATTTGCACGGCCTAAGTGCTTCATACACAGACCATGTTCTGGCCGTCCTGGGAAAAACAACACCTTTTCTCAGCGGATAAAGATACAATAATTTATATATATATATTAATATCCTCTGACCAATAAGCGTACGCAGACGAATACGAGAGCAAAGCCTTGTCAAGGTCAGAAGATGTGTAGGCAATTAAGCATTATTGCTGTAGATGGCTTTGTGCTCAACAACATTGGAAGAGATTCAGCTTAGGCGGCGTTACAGGAAGCATGAAATAATTATTCCCCTTGTATATCCCCAACCCCAACACACCTTCCCAGCAGTGGATCTAAATGTTGCCGGAGAATGTTATATATTGCATTATTGAATACAAAATAGTCACACATGTTCATAAAATAAAATAGTTTTCAGACGATAAATGGTTTGTAGGCATTTTGTTGCAGAAAAGTCCAAGATTAGCAGCGATTCAAAGACATGAGCAGACGCTACGAATCGGAGGAGAATGCAGCTCATCACAAACATTAGGAATCGCATGAGAATGCATCTCCTGACTTTATGTTGTAAGTCTTGGAACTCGCATCATCTATTGTAATCGTGGCACTCTATTCACATGTGTAACAATGTTTCCAAAGGACTGATTGATTGAGTGTCGTTTACGCCCTGCTTAAGGCTATTTCACTTATAAGAGGGCGGTATATTACAGCAATAATTAACACCGGTTCAGCTATATAATGTGGAATGTATTGGTACTGTTGGAAAGTTAATCTCCCTTTATAGTGTTAAGTTAAAGACAGCTTTTCTACTCACTTATATATATAAGACGGCGGTATATTCCAGCAATAATTGACACCAGTATAACTATAAAATTTGAATATTATTAAAGTATGGTCAGCATGGATACTTATCAAACAAACGACCCTTTGCCTAGATGTGAATACGTATATAGAGATACGAGGTACAGCTGTACCTAAACTCTAGAATTAAGGCCTGCCGCTGAATACTAAATAACGTTGAATCCGCATGAAGCGAGTTTGGTACTGCTGAGAAATTGATTTTGACATGAAAATGGACATCGTTTTATGTGTCGATCTAACCCAAAGGTATTCAAGGAAGAAAACGAGGGGGTTTAAGTCAAGGTAGGGCCATGTAATTTTTATATATTTGAAAAAGTTCCGAATCATGTTATCGTTCGGCTATTTGTAGTGTTTAGGAAGCTTCATGCAGCATAGCTACCCTTTGCCATGTAGAGGGCCTTCAAACGGCCGTAATATATGCCTGTCCCATCTGCTTTAATTGTTCTACATAAAAAAATACGATATTCTGTTGTAGAAAATGCCATGGTAAAATATTTGCCATGAAGTCTGTATTACTTCACTTGCGAGAATAATGATAAAAAAGTTTCACATAATAAGATGCAGTTTTAATATTTCATTTAAAAACACAAACACATATTCAGCAATTACAATTTCATAAATTTATTCTCATTATCACATATTTTCAAAAATTTACAAAAATATCACATTGCAAAATTGGATTTTGCTGACCATTTCAAAAGGAACGACTTTGACAAACAATGTATGTTTAGATAAGGATGAAGTTCAAATACTATAGAAGACAAAAGTGACCAATTAAAATCAGAATAGACAGTTTACAAGCAATAAGATGAAACGCATCTATTCTTTAAAACATTTTAACAAGTATTATGCTTTCACAGACAGGGACATTATGTTCGTTTTTCAAATCCAGTCAATAAAAATGGTTATTGAAACAGTCAATAAAAATGGTTATTGAAACAGTCAATAAAAATGGTTATTGAAACAGTCAATAAAAAATTTGGATTTTCTGAATAAAAAGCTTTTGGCTTTTACCATTTAAATATTCACGAATTTATTTTTATGTATGAAAAAAAATGTTTTTCTTTTGTAACATGTGAAATGATTTTGTTCAAATGTACAGAAACATTTTTCACGGAGTGAGATAATGCTTCTATGCAAATATTCGATTGAAAGGTTCTATATACATTTATGATAACATACAAACCACCACCATTCTAATATAATAACACTATTTATGTCATTATTTCTGTCAGGATTTCCATAAGAACTGTGTGATATAAATAACAATTTAATTGTTTTATAGCTTAATTGTTTATTTGAAGTATTTGTCACTTTTGATCATATAAATTCCTAAGTGTGATTATAGTCAAGGACCAATGTTCATAAAGCTACTTAACTATTTGTTAAAATTCAGAAAACAATGTAATTTTCATTTTAGATACGTAAACCCATTTTGTTTAACCTTTAATGATTCCAGCTGAAAGATAAAAAAATTTCAATTGTAAACTCACATTTACCCCTTTCACTGGAAAACGAAAGGCTGAAAATGTCTTACATTTTGCTAAACCTTCAGAAATATTTAAGCAGCTTTACAAATATGGGCCCGGACCTATATTATATACCGATTGACGTTGAGCCTCTGTAGCTCAGTCGGTTACAAAGCTGGACCTTGTAGTCAGAGACACGGGTTCGAATCCAGGTGAAAGCTAAACGCGTTGTGTGCAAGTAAAATATAGAGATTGAATCATGGCGTTTAGTGTCAATACACACATTAAGCGAATGTAGGACACGAACAAAGATGGCTTGGTTTGTTTAGCTTTTACAACGTACTTAAGGTTATTTCACTCAGGTGTGACGGTGTGCCAGTCGAATCGATGATGGAAATCACCATTCGACGTCACCGGCAACAAACAATGACAAGACTGAACTATCACAGGACGTAAAACAGTCATCACAAACATCTGGAATTCACATTGCCCCTTCGATCGGAAACCAACAGGACAACTCAAAGTTCCATAAGCCGCCCATACATGACTTCAGTGAAATATGGCAGATTTCAGAGGTTTCTAGGGGTACAATATATAACATTGCGACAAATAACAGAGCAATACCAATAAATAGCGATTATGAGTAAAACAATTATTAGCAACAATAAAACAAAAAATAGATAACTAACCGGGGAAATAAAATTAGAAGTAAAAAGGGTTAAATGAAAGCTATAATATTAAATATCACAATAAAATGTATTTTTACAGAAAAGGTTAAATTATCACCGAATATGACAGATTGTTGGATTCAATATATTTGATTTGAAAGGCCTTATTTCGCTCTATACTAAAGAAAATTAGAGTACACATTTTGTAGATCTCGGTATAACTCTGTTGCCTTGCCAATTTCGATCGTTTTTTTTTCTTATGGCGGTTTGACCTAAAACTGTACTCTTTTCACGATTTCTTTTGAAAAGTTAACAATTTTCAGTCAACAAGAAAATCAAAATTTAAATTGTTTACGAGATTTAAAATTAAAATCAAATCAAAGCATTTATAATGATTTATTTATAAATAATTCGGGACGGTTAAAAATTATAAGCACTTTTAGGGAAAAGATTATTCACACTCTAAACACGTGAGCTAATTAGTAAAACAAACAAAGAGCATATACATGTATATTGAAGCCTAAAAACATTTACTTAAGATTTTTCTCCTTAATAGATTACTTTTTAAAATGTAATTTGCAAAACATGAAATCAAAAATTCTATTAAAAAAGATTTAACTATTGGTGAAAAATAGTTAAGTATATATAAAATCACAATTTCTTCGGTGTAGTTATAATCGAAGATCTTTACAAGAAAAAATGAGGTTTGGGGGGAAAACGTACTGTGTACAGAAATTATGGTTAAGCGTACTAATAGCATTCCCGTTTGCAAGCAATGGCCCGGTTTAAAAATATTGTAAAGTTTACAAATGGTGACTCAGTTTACAAGATGATTAAGTTTACAAATGATATCTCTGTTTAAATGATGACCATGGTAAATGAGTTCAGCTGTTTCAATACATTTGCCGATATCAAAGATAACTGACCAGAGACATGGTCGAGTATATGTTAAGCCATTTCACAATGATATAAATGTTGAATGTCAATAAAAGAGTTAAATGAACTATATGGAAAGCGACATTGGGAGTAACATTTTAATGAATGACATAATTATATAAAACTCTGATATACGAAGCTTTGAGACAGCACCAAGTGAACATTTACAAAAAGGAAGTAATGACGAGGAATAATTTTGTGTCTTTCAAAAAAGATATCATTAACAGCCCTTTTCAGTTATTTTGGGATAACTCTTTCTAAGTTGGCACAGAATCTTAATTCAGAAGGTTGTGCAGTTTAAAACCTGTCTGGGAATCGAACCCCTGACCTTCAGAGTACGGCACTGAATCGCCAGCAGTAAATGCCGGCCACCTAAATCACTCCATCACCTTACTATCTACTGAGAGTCATGTGTTTGATTTCCGGACGGGTTTTAACCTGCAAAAATTTCTGAACAAGAATTTGTTCAAACTAAGAAAGTATCCTTCCAAAAATAATGAAAATACAGAAATGACGACTGTTTTTTTTTCCAAATCAGTTTCCCGATTTGGATATGATTAATGAGATGACATTCTGAAGTTGATGTAAACAATGCAGTCTTTTGTAAGGTTGACAATTTTGTTTCAAAGGAGTTTAGAAGTTGTGAAATTATTTCATAAAACTTTTTGGAATTCTATTTTTTCGTTAATGATCTCAGGTTGGCGATTTTGACGCCGCTTTTAAATATACTTTTGAGATGCAAAAATTGTGTTTGATTAATATGTCAGAGAGAACATTGAGGAATAGGTTTGGAAAAATAAAAATACACAATGCACACTTAGTTGCATCAAAAAGAGCAGAACTGAAAAGCAGGTGTTAAATGTACAGCAAATGGTGATAAAGAAAGAACGAAAGAAAATAATGTATATTTTTCCCTAACACGTCTTACACATCGTTTTCATCCAAATGAATTATGAAATTCAGCATCATTTTACAATGGAATAGAGATCACATAGTGATCAAATATCTTTTTAAAATTCTTCTTCATATATGGCGGTGTTAAAGTTGGTGTGGTTGATGATCACGTGACGTCCAGATGACAGAGAGAGAGAGAGAGAGATGAGATTTCACAACTTCCGGCAAATTAAGACATGCGCATATGTATTTTGAGCTGTTTTATTTTTCTTTAATGGCATCAATCTTTCTCATATGTTTTCCTTTCAAGCTACTCAAGCATTGTCTCAAACTCGAAATAATCCGAAATAATTTAAGTTTGGATCTACGGCTAAAATGGAAAGATTTGAGACCTTGACGAAAAGTTGATCCTCTCGCCTCAGATGGAAAACTGCTCCTAAATAGCTGGAGTATTCGGCGAATGCTTTTCCCTCTGAACAACATTTAGTGAGAGAATTTTGAAGCAAGATTTGTGACCCGCCACGCTGATAGAGAACATTATAACGATAGAGATAATGAGTGAGACTTGGGGATCCCTCTCTCTGGTTTCTGTTCGGGCCATCAAAATACTCCAGAAAGGACACTTGACTGTAGACAAAATACATGCCGTCAGCGGGCACCACCAGGCGGCCAACATTGTAAACTATGTCATTCGTGCGGAACGCTAATCCTCCAACGTCTGTCCAGTTGGTCATCGGGAATTCACGTCCAACTGAAATCCGGAACAAAAGCACAAAATTTTATTGACTGAAAAAGATGCCGATGACCTAATTTATTCACAACAAAATTAAATGTTGCCTTTGAGGAAATAATTATAAATATTAAATCCTTGGCTTTTTGGTGTTCTGTTTCCGCAAATAATTAAATTATAATAACATAATTCTACACCAAAGACCCACATGAGATATGTGCTTTACACGGATTTCAAACGTATCTGTTCTACATGGCGACTATAATTGCCAGCAATTTATGGTGGCCCGGATCTTCCTGTTGATGACTTGTAATTTGGATTATTGGTCAAACACTGGCGAAATAACAATGGCAAAAGATTTCGTAAAGACCAAAATAGTGAAGTGACCGTATCTGATTCGATCTAAGTCACTACTAATATATATTTCTGGTCAGTGCCGCCAAGACAATTTTCGGACCCCAGGGCGCAATATTATAGTCACCAAGGGCCCAATCAAAGTCATTAGTTGGCCCCTTCCTGAAACCGGACCTTCTTCTGTATGACTATTTTTATACCAACCACACGAAAACTATCAGTTACACATTCACGAAAGCACACATTTGATTTTATTTGCTTTGTGCAAAGTGCCCTCTCGTTTGGCTTGTCGGCCACCTAAACTCTTGGGCCCAGGGCGCCGCCCCAGCTGACCCCCTCAACTCTCAGTGGGCCTGCTTCTGGTAGGCAAAACACATATATGTGTGTGGCAAATGTGTTAGGTAAGATAATTAATAATGTGTTCCTTACCTCCTTCTCTAAGTTTTTCTCTGGGTCCCATCAGATGAGCGGAAGTTTGTTTGTGGACCGGGGCTTCACTGGGCACAGTATGCACGTTAATGTTACCTGAAAATAAAATAAAAATATATTAAATTAACTTTGAAATTAAATTTGATAAAATATAAGATGCACACGGCACTATGACAAGAATCTGCCATTTTTCTGTTTATTTCCGACGTTTGTCTATAATACAAAATATTTCTTAATTGCTAAGTGCATAATCATGACGAACAATCCGGCCAGGAGTAACTTATAAAATCTGACTTGTTTACGCTTTCTTGCTGCTTAATGTTCCAGTCTAAACATAGCCTCGCTTAAGGCCAAGTGCGTTCTAAATGGGACCATTAAACTGTCTTAGTCGGCTATTTTCCTTTCGATCGACTGTCTCTGAGCTCCATCCTTATCTCAGAAAAACAAATCGGATTCCATTAATCTTCGCCTAAAGCAATGATCAACCAATGAGTCTTTGTCGAAACTATCGCAAACCTTCGAAGAAATCCACGGACACAGTGACAGTAAATTAACAACAATGTTCTAGCAAATAGAGAGGAATTATCAATAGACAACGGAGCTGAAAGGATTTTATTATAGATCCAGCTTCTATCAGTCACACCCCTCATACCAAAATCATGTGAAAACAAAAAATCGCAACGCCGACACCAAACTCAATTATGCTTGTCGAATCCGAACGCCGACACCAAACTCAATTATGCTTGTCGAATCCGAACGCCGGCGCCAAACTCATTATGCTTGTCGAATTCCATCACCGACACCGAACTCAATTATGCTTGTCGAATTCCAACGCCGACACCGAACCACAGTATACTTCTCGAATCTACATTATGCTTGTCGGAAATGACCGCCAACACCGAACTCAATTAGGCTTGTAGATACCAACGTCGACACCAAACTCAATTATGCTTGTCGAATTCCACCAACGACACCGAACTCAATTATGCTTGCTTATCGGATCCCAACGCCGAAACTGAACAATCTTGGACGGATGTTACTGATTTTTCCAACAAACCTATTCACAACAACCAGGGTGAAACATGTACACCCTGAGACAAATATGACTCTTATGGAACCCTTGAAGGTTCTTCAGCCATGGCTCTGGTGGAACCCTTTATGGTTCGGTATGAGACCCTCGCAGCAACTGTTCACAAGTATTTATCCCTGTCTTATTATATCAGGCCCCGTGAGGGAGCAGGTGGGCCATGGCCCTGCAGAATACTTCCTCGGCTTTCTCGGTCGATCGTAAGAGGCGAGAAAAGAGGTTGCTTTCTGTTGCCCTGATGTTCGCAGAGCTAAAGGGTAACGGTAAGCAGATTTTTTTGTGATGTTCTGCATTTGTGTCCGTCGTCATATAAGTGAAATACCCTTGAGTACGATGTTAAACCACAATCAAACAAACAAACAAACAATCCAATTTTTCCTGGTACTATCAGAGCTGAGGGGCACCTCCGGGGCCAATCTGTGGGGATGTCTTTGTTTTGTATCTTATGATTATCCCGTCTTATCTTTGTTGCTATGGGCACAGCAGATGGCTTTCTCCACTGACGGGCTGGTATGAGTAAAAATTTTGTTAAAAACGACGTAAAACCTAAACATTCACCAAGGGTACTATGTCATGAATATGGACATGCTATCTTTTCTCAGCATTTATCAAAAAAAACAAAATACTTTATCTTTGGATTTATGTGGTATTTAGGTGTTAAATTACACTGTCCTCATGTAAGAGGAATTCCTTTGTATCCCACAATCAAAACAATTACCATTACTTTAAAGTTAACATTCTTTTTCTCTTCACAGAACTCAAAATCTCCGTCCAATAAAGTGGATACAGGAGGAGTAACTCCGAAACGTTCCCTGTCCGAAATGGGTGTGGATGTGTCATTTCTTGATAGCTTTGGTAAGACTGTGGTGGAGTTCAGTTTTAATGTCCAGCTTTGGTTAAATGGGGTTTTGAAATGTTAAATTATCAATAATTGGTTGCTGTGGCTTAGTTGTTAGCAAGTATGTTTACTTATCCTACTACTATGTACCTTTCACAGGATCGAGTCCTTCTGTTGACTATCAGGCAATACAATATGGCTATCGCGGTTGTGGTTTTTACAAGGTTTTCTCTCAGTTTTCCACCATAATGAGTTAAGAAAAAGTGTGAAGAGGACAATTTGTCGTAATATAAGTGAAATACCCTTGAGTACAACATTAAACCCCAATCTAAAAAACATTTAATAATCAAACTAAAAATATTCAATTGTGTAAATACATAGTGTCTCAATCATCTGTGTATATTACTGTGAAAGTAATTACATATGAAGATGTCAGTTTGACAGATTCACCTTGTTTCTTTCTAGACCTTCACTGTGCCCTACTGATTATCCTGAAGAACATTTGGATTCATATTTCTCAGTTCTTTTTACCTAAAAAGTATAAGCTAAATTTTATTTTCATCTGACAAAATGAAGACTCAGTTAAATTGTTGTCATTGTGAAATCCATATACGACTACGTCACAATTTTGACTTTAGACACTAGCTAGAAGATCATTAATAATTAGCATGATATATATTAACTGAAACACATGTACTGGTTTGTTGTAATTTAACACAATTAGCTGTATTCATTACCACAAAAAACACAACAGAACAAAACGTAACAGCTGTTCTCTTTTAATTGTATCAAATACAATCCATCCTTGACAAGCATTTAAGTGAATAACAACTGTACAGGGTTTCTCAGTGGTTTGCTTATGTTTCTCAGTGGTTTGCTCGTTGGACAGGTAATCCGCCGTTGATTAATTACTGATGAATGAGAGTCACCCAGGTAACTTAAGGCTAATGAGGGAGTAACAAAAGGCAATTTTTGTAATCGCAAGGTGACAAAGGTGTTTTCTGTGATGGTACCTCCTGCCCTATCACCTTAATTATGTAAGGCAGAGTTAAAAGTGGTCAATCCATTGTCTCTAAATCAAACCAAGTCTTTACTTCACTGTAGGATTTTCTTTAGTGACTTTGTATTTCTGGGCTGAGAGTGAATTAAATATGTAAACTTTTGATTTAACAGAGGATGACCAGAAAGACAAACAGATTGAGGAGACTCAACAGAAGTTAGATCAGACAGCAGAATTAATACAGAGTCTACAGAAGACTCAGCATGAGAGGCTCAGCTTGAAACCCCCCCTTCATTTGGCACATGTACAAGGGCCTTCAGAAAAAGAGGTCAAATTAGGTGAGTTTATCATATTAACATGTAAGCTAACTTATAAGTCATTTAAAACGATCCTAAGGTTTTGGGGTTTATACCTTCCCTGTATATGTGGTGTTAAACACGAAGACTGGGTGGCTGAGTGGTCTAGGTGGTCTGCATTTACTTGCTGGCAATTTAGTGCCTATCTCTGACGGTCGTGGGTCAAATCCTGCATGGGTTTTAACCTGTAAAATTTTCTGAACTGGAACTGGTTCAAACTAAGAATGTGTTATAAGTTTTGAACGACATTTAGAAGTGGAGTAACATAATTATACAATTTCTGGATAACCACTTCTTGTTTTG